>LPNX010394845.1:20663-44623 GCA_001517045.1 Pseudotsuga menziesii | reverse complement strand
TTTGGGCTACCCATGTCTATTATATCTGATCGGGATTCCCGGTTCTTGGGAGAATTCTAGTCAACTTTATGGGAGCTTATGGATACTAAACTTAAGAAAAGTACAGCTTTTCATCCACAGACCGATGGGCAAACAGAGGTAGTAAACAGAACAGTGGTTCAGTTGCTCAGACGATATTGTAGTAAACATCCTAAACTTTGGGACGAGCAGTTGTAGTACATACAACATGCTTACAATCATGCCGTTCATTCTTCCATGAAAAGATCTCCTTTTGAAATTTGTTTTTGTTATCTGCCAAAAACACCGATGGACTTCTCTTTTGGAAAAGATGCAGTGGATGAACATCATGATGCAAATAAAGCTATAAGATTCATTCAGAGAATCCAAGCGGTGCAGCAGGCAGTTCAGGAACAGTTGGAGAAGAGCCAGGCAAAGTACAAAGCCAGGCATGACAAGCATTGAGTTGATCATCAATTTCAGGTTGGTGACAGAGTTTGGTTACATATCACCAAAGAAAGAATGAAAGATGAAGGTAAAAAGCTTAATCCTATCCGGTATGGTCCTTTTGAGATCTTGGAAAAGATTGGTACTAATGCTTTTCGCTTGAATTTACCTCCATACATGCAAATTTATTCAGTTGTCAATGTTGAGAATCTTAAATTGTATGAGCCTCCTATGATCATCGATGAGGAAACTAACATACAGATTCCTTCAGTTGATGATATGGCACCTAAATACATGAAAGAGCTGCAGGATGATGTTATTCTTGACAGAAATGTAAGGACTTCACGAAGGGGGAATGTTGAGTACCTTCGAGTAAGGCTTAAAGGCATGCATCCTAGCAAAGCAAGATGGATGGATATTGGAAAAATGAGGGAGTTGTACCCTCACTTACTTGCAGAGTGACACAGGATTTTGGTGGTCCAAAAGCTCTCCAATGGGGAGGAATGATCCGGTGGATTATTCATCTCCAAAAATTACATTGATCCAATATGGTACAATGGTTATTAATCTATGGTTTTAACTCATATGCTAAACACCGCGCAGTTATAGCCGACGCAGTTACAGTCGCGTAGTTATAGCATAGCCCGCGCAGTTATAGAATGGGTCACGCAGCTTGCGCACCGTCAAGTGGAACATCGCCTGGTTCGTGAAAATCCCGCGCGGTCACGTATGCTGCGACGTTGTGGATGCTGCGACATTTGAGGATGCTGCGATGTTGTGGAGCTTAGTTATATGCTGCGACGTTTGAGGATGCTGCGACGTTGTGGAGCTCAGTTACACGCTGCGACGTTGTGGAGCTTAGTTATATGCTGTGACGTTGTGGAGCTCAGTTATACGCTGCGACGTTTGAGGATGCTGCAATGTTTATGGATGCTGCGAAGTTGTGGAGCTTAGTTATATGCTGCGACATTTGTGGCAAGCCCCACAGATAAAATGGTAACATCAAATGGTTATTGCATTGGGTGTGCGGTTAGCTGTCAGTTACGTTATATTGGGTGGCAGTTGTAATGTCACATTAAATGGCAAAGTTTGGCGGAACATATGGCGGATATTCCATTTTTTAATATGGTCAAGAGTATAGCATATGAACATCCTTTTGCAATGTTTCAGGGATATGGAACGCCATGGTAACATAACCGTTTGTGCGGCAATTTGGCAGGATTGCATGGTTCAGTTTTAGTTTATGGTTGTAACGAAAATAAAGAATATAGCAGCTGTGATGATAAAACGAGTTGAACCATTACTTATCCGGGGGACTGAACGCTTTTATAAAGGCAATTCTGGCCACATTGAGGGGTAGATTGTTTAGAGCACAGAGCATCATGTTTCTGTTATGAGGAGAGTTTTGCGGTGAAGTAGAGGCTGTTTTTGTGGAAGTCGACATTCTTTGTTATACTTTAGCTTTCTTTGCCTTTTGAATGCTAAATGTAATTTTCCAGAAGAGAGGTCTTGAAGACTTTGTACAGCATTTTGTTTACAGTTGCTGAAGTTTCTTCCAGAACCATTTTGTACCATTTTAAATAAATTAATTGGATCAGTACCCATTGGAGAGGGACATGGAGACGTAGCCCAGTGAAGGGGGTGAACTCCGTTATCAACCTCTGTTTGTGACTCTCTAATTCTGTGTTTGTTTTTTTCCACATCTGTTTATCAGTTTTACTTTTCATTTCTGTTTCAGCATTTAATTTCTGTCAAGGTTGTTCCATGAATTAAACAAATTGATAAACTATTCTATCCTTTATAACAAGCATTTTCCTTACCATTATTTATACCAGGAAACATTTATAAAATTACCCATAAAGAACAGGTAATAGATAACTTTAAACACTTAACATGTAGTAGATAACTCTAAACACTTAAATAGTAACCTAAAAGTGCTAAAGATATTTCATTGCACTTACTTGCATACATATTGGCTCAAACGCAAAGGATATCAAAATTACAAGATCTACAAAATTTGCCCGCCATTGAAATGCCAACCAAGCATTCATCTCGGAGAAAAGACAACCAAAATAGTGTATCATCTTCATGATCTTCAGCTTTTCCTTCATTCAAATCCATGTTGAATTCCAAGTCCAAATACCTTGTCTGAACAAAGTCTCCATCGCTATAGAATCTGAGCCCTGTTTAATCATCTTTCGAATTGGGAGGGAGGTCGAGGTCATCATCCGAAGCGTTATGAAGATAATCTCCGAACGATCTCCTTCCTTTCATTTTTTGTCAAACCGTCAACACAACTGGGATCATTGGTCGTGGATTGGGCATCATCTCCAATACATAATTGACACTGCCCCAAACTTCTGTTTGAATGAGAATAGCCAAAGTTTTTAGAGTTTAAACAAGAATTGGTATCACAGGTGTCCTACATGAAATCATCATTAGCTAGATCGATGAAACTCCAATGGTACTCAGATTTGTAAAATACAATCTAATTTATTCCAGCAGTGACTTAAAGTTTGGCCGCAATGGAACCAGAACTGAGGTGCCTTGTTTCTCCGAGGAATCTTAGAGAAAACCCAAACCCATACTGGAAATATATATATCTGGATTTGTATATATTTAATCTATATTTATCACAAGCTTGGAACAAGTTCAGATCTAACATTCAGATCTTTTAACAAGATATATTATACCCTAGATCAAATTGCTGGCATACATACATTCATATCTAAAATTTATCCAAATTTATAACAAGAATCAATCTATTCAAAAAATGCAATACCTTTTGCAAAGGAATTGTAGTCATGTTATAAATGCAGATCACAGTCTTACCAAAGAAATGCAACACACTCAAGGCATTCAGTTCACAAAATACAAAGGAAACCGGATTCGTAGACATGAAAATAAGACACATACACTTATCACAAATCCACGATACCACCAACGGAAAAATCGCAGGCATAAAAAAAATATACATATTCATATCTAAACTCCTCAATCATAGGCATTCAGATCATTCATTCGCATGTAGAGATGGATCCAAGCTTCAATGCATTCATGGGCAGGAAGAACGCAGAGTATTACTCAAACATTTTCCTACATCTCGTAGATCTCAAATCAACTCATCCCCTTTGATAATGAAAAGAAAAAATGCCCACCAATGGGTCTCTCCACTTCCCACCTTCTCTGGGTGAGCACGACAACGGAATTGGGGATACCCTCGATGGACTTGGACTCCGGCACATTCTACACCTTGATCACCCTCTTATCCAATGCTGTCGAGTCGTTTCACCCAGCCAGTGCCGTGATAGATTAGCAAGAACCCCATAAAAATATACAATTATGTTCAAATTGGTAAGCATTGCTTCGCGCATATCAATGTTGATTGCTCGCCACGAGCAGAGTCTTAGACGTTTCCTAACCCAAACATAAGGCAACTATCTTGGTTGTCTTCATACCCTTGTGCTTCTGTTGCTATCGGGATTTATCATCTCTTGTTATCCGTGGTTGTCGCTCTCTTTCTTCCTTTGGCCTCCCAACTTCCCTTTGTTCTTCATAGGCAACATGTTTTCAAAACATAAGAACACGTGGAGTAGTAAACATCCACGTGTTTACATCCCTCGATACAAATGGCGTCCAAGAGATTACACGACGCATTTTAAAAAGGGACAATTCCCACCTTTTCTTTCCAATTGGCCCTTCCTATTTGCCTCAATTAAATACTTTGGTTTGGATTTTATAAAATGATAACATTCACTTTATTTTCTTTAGAAAAATATATCTATATATCTATGCATGTTCATTTATATAATAACAATTTAAAATTTACTTTTCCCCCTTTCGAGATATATATATATATATATATATATATGTCTTCACATCATAGATCTTTACGTTCCTATATATATATATAATAGCACTAGACATGTCGTCTTAATATAAGTAAAAAATTGCAACTAATCTTAGCTTAATAACTTTAAACATAAGGGTAGCATTATAGGGTGTAACACTTCACTCTTTTAGCCAATTGTGTTGTTATTTTTCATAACAACAAGATGAAGGTTTTGACCAACATAGCTAGTTATTTCAACCATAGTACCTTTAACCAAAATTCCTAGTTCTTTAAACTAAGCCATGGTTATGTTAATATGATAATGTCTTTTCGACATCAATACATTATATGTACATAAATTTAATTTTTGTTTACTAAAGGTCGCTCTCATCCATAATTCGATGAGCATGTAAAAATACATTTACTTATGGTCATTAGTTTTCTTTTTCTAAGTCATTTTAATCATGACGACACCAGTTTAAACTTTGCTAGATTCCCAAGGATTTGGTAGCCATTAGCATTTCCCCTTAGTGGATTCGTCCCCAACTATCATTTTAGTCGCACCCTCTTTCAGTCTCCTAGCATTATTAATTTCATCTATAATTTGATGAGGCTAGGATAGTACTTACAGTGCTTTTTACTTACACTTTGTCGTTTTCAGTCACGTACTAAGGGGGTATTACATCGTTTCTCCTTTAGAATTAACACCGTCCTTGGTGTTACATATTCATAAAAGTTTTGTGTTCATTTCCCTTTAGGTTATTATTGTGTGCTTCTGCATTCTTCGCGATGCCTTTCAGATTTGCTTTGATCATATTCAATCTTTCACGATTACTGCAAGATTTTATCCTTCATAACCTACACTTTTGTGCAACAAAACCAGGTCTTCCAAAATTTATTCAGTAAACATGTCATTAATTCATAATCCAACTAAGAACATATACAACAAGTCCTTTCTGCAACACAACATTTGCAATTCATGGAACATATTTTATCCTTTGTTTGTGATTTTATCCTCATAAGAAGACCTAATACAGTATTACCCTCAAAAGAATTCATAAGTAATTCAAATTTACTTACCTTTTTGGAATATGTCTTTTACCTCCAATACTTGGTTGCTTTAACTAGTCCTCAACTTGAGACATACATCTCTTTCATTCACAAGTTAGCATCATCTATTTCACATAATTTCAAGCAGTAACCTTTTAAAATTTAGCTTTCATCCTCACCCTTGAGGGGATTTTTCCTACTCGGGTATTCATAACATTCAAAAATTGATACATTCAACACTCATTAGAGGAAATTTCAACTCAAAATGGGCCTCTAAAGAAAATAATAAATTAACAGTTAAAATAATAAAATAATATTTATTAATTTTGGAGGAAGAAAAGAAAAAAACTATGTTTTTGTTCATATTTTCGACATATCTCCCTGTGTTTTTACTCAAATTTTGATAAGGAGAGCTCATTCGATGCGGAATTAAATTACACATCCAACAAGTACCCACTCTGCATACGTTTGACGGACCCCGCTACCCCAAAAACAACAAATACCTGAGATATCTATTGTTTTCGGGGTAGAGGGGTCTGTCAAATGTATGCAGAGTGGGTACTCATTGGATGCAGAATTTAATTCCACATCCAATGATCTCTTCTGATTGAAATTTGAGTAAAAACATAGGGAGATATGTTGAAAATACGAACAAAAAAATAGTTTTTTTATGATACCTATCCCCAAAATTATATTAAAATATTCTTTAAGACCTATACGGTATTTCAAATTTAAAGCAATTTCATCAGCTAACACATGATGACATGGAATTTCAACTAGGTTTGAAAGGCCCATTTTGAGTTGAAATTTCCTCTAATGCTAGTTACTAGGAAAATCGTTAATATGAGTTTTATTGTTACATCAAGAAGATAAAAATCTTTCAACAACACTTTTGTTGATCAACAAACTCTCTCTTTGTGTTTTTCATTCTTTTAACAACTCTCTACTGAACACAGACTCTCTCTCAAGTTTTGTCACCAATTGGACTTAAGGGCTAAACTTTGGGGTTACTCTCCCTTTTTATTACTAGTCAAAAGTTTTCCCCTCAAAAACATCAAACAACGTCTTGTTTTCTAGATGTCAAAATTTGTGCCTAGGTCTTTCCATTTATATCAAATACTCTCTCACAATTCCCCTCAATCCTCCTCACATGAGTCGAGGAATTCCTTTTCCACCCAGCCTCTTGCTTGAGTCTAGGAAAAGTCACTTTAGAAAAGTAGAGATGGATCCTCAATTTTTCCACTTGGTGTTCACTCAGATAAAAATTTATTTTCCCCTCAAGCCTACATGCTTGAGTCCAAGGATTTCTTTTCCACCCAGCCTCCTGCTTCAGTCCAGGAAAATTTACTTTTAAACATCAATCGTTTATTGTTTCTTGCATATTGGGTAATTACAACAGGAAACAAAATAACATCAAATAGGTTCACATGTTTTCTTACTCATGCTTTAATATATTTTTTCATGAGTCCTTGATCTTTATTCAAATTCTTACCATTTGCTTAGCATGCATAATATATTACACTCTTTTCTTTCAACAAGTTCCAAAGAATATTGACTGTCCTCCAAATTCACTTGTTAGTACCACTTTGTATAACAAAAATCAAATTTTGTAAGAAATTATTTTCCCTAAAGAAATTATCCTTCTTACTACTTGATCATCTGAAATAAACATCCTCTTTTGGTTCCTTATTTTCATCCTTATGTCGTTCTTCAACAAGATACAAAATAATTTTCTTGGCACATTAATTCCTACGGAAATATATGTGTGCATTGTTTACAAAAAAAGGAACTACAATAGATTCTCAACCACTTAAAAATTTAGGATAACCTTTTTTCTTTGTACACACTAACACTATGTAAGTAACAACAATATACTTGCATACCTTTATAAAGATAACCACATACCTTTATAAGGGTGACCTCATACCTCCTTTTTATATGGTGTTCATATGCGAAGGTACAAGTTTACTTGTAATAACACATATTAGTATTACCCTCAATGTCTCATGAAATCCATATATCAAAATGAAATAGATTTCCAAGGTATCCATGCATATAACGTATACCTCTATCTCATAAATCTCAATCACATTAAAGTAGAACTTTTATAAAAAACACTCAAAGTATCCTAACGTCCATAGTAAAGATCACTGGAATAATATCTAAAACAAAATCATGTTTTTTCATCATAAGCATCCTATGAACTACTTAGAATGCACATGTATACTTTTTAGGAAATTATAACCATTATCCTTTTGTTGAAATGACAAGCAAGGGTACAAGCATGTTCCAATGTCACACATTATTTTTATAATCACTTATCCTTACAATCACATACCAAAATGAAACAAGGAGACTCCTACCAAATATTCTCCTTTATAACTTGACAAATTCCTAGTCATAGAAATCCTCACACTAGTAGAAGGTCCAAGTAAACCAATTAAAGTTAATTCCTTTGTTTTAAAAAGAATCTAGTTCGTATGTAACAAACCTATAATTCTTGGTTGATACCCCTACAATGTAATAAAATTTTTATTAACAAAAAATCTTAACATCAACATAACTATGCTTCCTTCATAACTAAAAGAATATTAATACATCAATTAGATTTGTATTCACGCTGACTCCTCCCTTAATACAAACTTAATGGATCTTCTAACAGATCCAAGTAATTGCTTATATTATCCATCTGAATCTCATCTTTGGAAATCCTGACGATTTGGTCAATCAAATTCAATTAGTTATATAAAGTCAACAAAATGTATCAAGCGTACTCACTCAAATAAAATGATTGTTGAAACTTGAAAGGTATCCATTCTCGAGAATAACAACAAACGTAGAGAAATGTAAGAAACATTTTAAATTGAACTACCAAGTCAACAAATTAGGAGAGTTCTCATTTTAGCATATAAGCTTTACCTTTAAACATTCACAACTAGGATGACTTTCCATATACTATTTTACTCCACCTTACAAGAACCTATTTCATAAATATTTAACTCTAATAGTCTAACTATTTCAATCATTTTAACGATTACTTTCTTGCCCTTCAATGAAACTAATTGTAGAGTATGAGGAGATATTCGTTGACTAGTATTGACCTATAAAAGATCATTCAGATATATAATGAAACATATGCAATGCTCACATATAGACAATGCTATACCATTATAATTCTTCAGCAAATGGAACATACTTACTTGCAATTCAAAGAAGACTTGTCGGTTACCTCTTTTCGATCCTTGGAAATGAAATTTTTATGCTTACGTATTATAGATGGATTCCCTTTGCTTGTTCATTTAACTTATAGTCATTTCCTCTGACTGAGCACAAATAAGCCTGAGTGTTTGTAACTTGTGCTCTGATACCATATTCAACATACCCCAAAATACCTAAATAGATTCTCCAGTTGGCAATATAATTTTTTCTTTTTAATCATATACATTTAATCATACCAAATAAAATAAAAAATTTACTTAACCATACCATTTTTTCAAGATTAATAATTTGCCAACCACAATCACTTTAATGTCGATTTACATAAACAAATTATAATAAGGTACAACTGTTACACTAGTCGCAAGACTATCTTTGGAATGAGATAACTATTTACACATTAACCCTGTCTTTTAAATTGGGGTCCCTATATAACAAGGTACCATACTTTGTACTTGATCTCCTAGGCACAACCATTAAAGATGACACATGAGTCTCTTGAGTAGATCAAACAACAAGGTTAGATATACTTTAGATGTTAAAAGCACCTAACTAAAAAGAATGCACATATACAACAATTTTACTCTACATTGTCTTCCGAGAGTTATCCTGATGCCTTTCACAGCCTCTGCATCCAACACTTGAAGTCATGTAACTCAACATACATATTAGTACTATATATCAACCTATAAATCCAAGGACATAAGCTTCATAATAAACTTATAAACAAGATAAATTAAATCCATTATAAACAAAGCTAACCATTACAGATACTTATTTAATTTGACTTTATCTTGGGAAACTGAAAGCGTGAATATGGCTTTCCTCCCAACCATAGGCTTCATTTGACGTATGTTTGTCCGTCTAAATCCACCCCTGAGTTGGGCGACAAATCCACTAAGGTTCAAGGTTCTAAGCAGAAACTCTCCAAGCTTCAAGTTAAGATAGTATTGTGATCAAAAGGTTACTTTGTCTATGAGTACGAGACTTAAAATTCTCAATCATCATAATATTTTAAAACCATTAATCATGACAATCCCTTATCATGGATTTGTTTATAAACAAAGGGCATCTCATCCCTATTGCTTAAATGGATGGAATCTAACCAAAATTCCAAAGTGTAATTTCATTAATAAAAATAAACTGTTATATCCTTTATAACAAGCTTTTTCCTTACCATTATTTATACCAGGAAACATTTATAAAATTACCCATAAAGAACAGGTAATAGATAACTTTAAACACTTATCAAGTAGTAGATAAATCTAAACACTTAACTAGTAACCTAAAAGTGTTAAATATATTTCACTACACTTACTTGCATACATATTAGCTCAGACACAGGGTATAGAAATTACAAGATTTACAAAATTTTCCTGCCATTGAAATTCCAACCAAGCATTAATCAACCTCAGAAGCATTCATCAGCCTCAGAGAAAAGACAGCCAAAATAGCGTATCATCTCATGATCTTCAGCTTTTCCTTCATTCAAATCCATGTCGAATTCCAAGCCAAATCCCTTGTCTGAAAAAAGTCTCCATCGCCATAGAATCCGAGCTGTGTTTGATCCTCTTTCGTATTGGGAGGGAGACTGAGATAATCATCCGAAGCATTATGAAGATAATTCATCAATCCAACAGACTCCAGAAGATGTCCTTCCTCGCATTCTGTGGTCAAATCGTCGATAGAACTGGGATCATTGGTCGTAGATTGGGCATCATCTCCAATACAAAATTGACACTGCCCCAAACTTTTTAACTCTGTTTGAAAAAGAATAGCCAAAGTTTTCAGAGTTTAAACAAGAATCGGTATCGCAGGTTTCCTCCATGAAATCATCATTAGCTAGATCAATGAAACTCCAATGGTACTCAGATTTGTAAAATACAATCTAATTTGTTCCTCCAGCGACTTAAAGTTTGGCCGTAGTGGAACGAGAACTGAGGTGCCTTGTTGCTATGAGGAATCTTAGAGAAAACCCAACCCATACTCTCAATATATATATATATATATATACATATATCCAGATCTATATATATTGACCTATATTTATCGCAGCCTTAGAAAGTTCAGATGTAATATTCAGATCTTTTAACAAGTTATATTATACCCTAGATCAAATCATCGACGTACATACATCTAGATCTAAAATTTATACAAATTTATAACCAGATTCAATCTATTCAGAAAATGCAATACCTTTCAGAAGGGAATCGTAGTCATGTTATAAATGGAGATCACGGTATTACCAAAGAAATGCAAGCACACTCTAGGAATTCAGATCACAAAATCAAAAGAAAATCGGATTCGTAGACATCAAAATAAAACGCATACACTGATCACAGATCCACGATACCACCAAAGGAAAAATTGCAAGAATAAAAAAATATACATATCCATATCTAAACTCCTCAATCGTCGGCATTCAAATCGCAGATCGATCACATACCTATTTTCAGATTAGATGGTAGTGGACAAAAACTCCCATCCATTCGCATGCAGAGATGGATCCAAGTTTCGATGCATTCATGGGAAGGAAGAATGCAGAGTACTCCTCAAATGTTTTCCTACATCTCAAAGATATCAGCTTGGCTCATCTCCTTTCATAATGAAAAGAAAAAATCCCCAACAATGGGTCTGTCCACTTCCCACCTTCTCTCTATGTGCACGACGACAACATTAAAGATAGTCTCGATGGACTTGGACTTCGACACATTCGACACCTTGATCACCCTCTTATCCGATGTTGCCAAGTCGTTTCACCATGTTAGTGTTGTCACTTAGTTACCAAGAGCCACATAAATCTGTACAATATGTTAAACTTGGTAAGCATGGCCTCACGCGTATTAATGTTGATTGCTTTCCATGAGCATAGTCTTAGATGTTTCCCAACCCAGACATAAGGAAACTATCTTGGTTGTCTCCAAACACATATGCTTCTACTGTTGTTAGGATTTATCATCTCCTGTTATTCGTGGTTGTGGTCCTCTTTCTTCCTTCGACATCCCAACTTCCCTTTGTTCTTCAGAGGAAACACATTTTCAAAACAAAAGAACCAATGGACTAGAAAACTTCCATGTGTTTACATCCCTCAAGACAAATGGCATCCAAGCGCTTACACGCAACATTTTAAAAAGGGACAATTCCCACGTTTTCTTTCCAAGAGGCCCTTCCTATTTGCCTCAATTAAATACTTTGGTTCGGATTTTATAAAATGGTAACATTCACTAAATTTTCTTTAGAAAAATATATCTATATATCTATGCATGTTCATTTAGATAATAACGATTTAAAATTTACTTTTCTCCCTTTTGTAATATATTATGTGTGTGTGTGTGTGTGTGTGTCTTCATCTCATAGATATTTACATTCATATATATATATATATATATATATAAGAGAGAACTACACTTGTCATACTAATATAAGTAAAAAAATGCAACCAGACTTAGCTTGATAACTTTAAACATAAGGGTAGCATTACAGGGGTATAGCGCTTCACTCTTTTAGCCCGGTGTGTTGTTATTTTTCATAACAACAAGATGAAGGTTTTGACCAACATAGCCAGTTAGTTCAACCATAGTACCTTTAACCAAACTTCCTACTTCTTTAAACTAAGACATGGTTCTATTAATATGATAATGTCTTTTCGACATCGATACATTATATGTACATAAACTTAATTTGTGTTTACTAAATGTCGCTCTCATCCATAATTCGATGAGCGTATAAAATTACATTTACTTATGGTCATTAGTTTCCTTTTTCTAATTCATTTTCATCATTACAACACCAGTTTAAACTTTACTAGATCCCCAAGGCTTCAGTAATCAATAGCCTTTCCCCTTAGTGGATTCGTCCCCAAATATCGTTGGAGTCGTGCCCACTTTAAGTATCCTAGCATTATTAATTTCATCTATAATTTGATGAGGCTAGGATAGTACTTACAGTTCTTTTTTCTTACACTCTGTCATTTTCGGTCATGTACTAAGGGGGTGTTACAACGACTCACTTACCAAGTCTCAAAGCCTCACTCATTCAAAGCACTTGGAGGCCGAATGATTACGTTGAAAGATACTGAACTAAGGCAAAATATTCTCCTTAGTTTTTTCTAAGTATGCTTTATGAAAGCAATAATATTTGTACAAGGATTAATTCTCAGCACACACTCGGGCCTTCTTGGGACCTGATAAGGAATACATTTTACAATAAGATTTCATTCTGGTTCATATTTGATAAACCATTTTTGCTTCACATGTTGTAGTTTGTATTCTCTTACTATCCCATACTTTTTTTGCGTGTTGGTTGGATTTGATCTCAGATTTGCATGTCTTGTCTCCTTCCATTAGCAATGATAGGTTTAGTATCAAAATCCCCTATAAATACAAACACAGATTCCCCAGTATTGTCAATTCATTTATAAATTCATACGCATAAACCCAGGATTGTCAATTCATTTATAAATTAAAATGCGGAACTCCAGGATTGTCAATTCATTCATTGTCAATGGAAGGATCAAAGAAATAAATCATTAAAAATTACTCTTTCCTTCCATCCTTGACTATAAGAAGAGATTTTGATCAAAACGGTTGAAAATTTGTTTTGGGACGACATCTACATCCATGTGCCCCCATTCCTGTATGCTAAGAGAATGATTACATAACTCTTAATTAGTTTGTATCTTCATGACTATGATCTAGAATAGACTTTTTATATTTTTAAATATAAAAAAATATACTTTTAAAGTTCAAAATTAAATATTTGATGGCATACAAATCTATTACAAGATAATTGATCAAAATAGGGACAAGCTCAAGAATACAAACCATCCAATTTCAGTATTTAAAGAGATGTAATTTGCTTGTGAATTCAAGGAACAATATAAATGTTATGTTTAAATATAAATACAGTTTCAATGTTTAAAGATATGTTGATTTGTAATATAAACATAATGTCATGTTTAAATATAAATATAATTGATCTTTAAATAAAATAATGTTATGTTTAAATAAAATATATTTTTTTGTGTATAAAAATGTAACACACCTAGTACTGAAAAATAAATATTTATTATTTATTTCAAAAAAAATTATGTTAAAATTATTGTAAAGTTTTTATGACCAAGTTGGTCAAGGATGATTGTAATTGAGCAATTATTTATTTTAGTAATTAAATAGAAGAGACATGTATCCAAGGGATCCTGTTAAATGAGTGTTCATTCACCCACTAGGAGGAATGAGCAACTATAGAAGGTTGTTCGACAAGTGGTAGCACTAGCATTTTCACTTTCTAGATGTTGCAGGAAACATAATCCCTAAAATTGTGGTCATGTTCCTTAAGAGGGGGAACTAAGCTGGTGGCTCATTTAATCCCAAAACTCACCCAAAGACCTAGGGAATCTTATAAATACCATCAAATTGAGAAGGAGGCTCACTACTCATTATGTTCCAAGTGAATGTATCTTGTTATTGTTGTAAACTGAAAGGTCACGAACACAAGGAATTTGATGAGGGGATAGCTAAACTGGAATTGTTGAGTTAAGTATGCTGCTAAGTGTTAAGTTGTAGCAAGTTGTTGTGTAAGTTGTTATCCAGTGATATTCGTCCTAGTGATTCAGTGAACATGCTCGGGGGTCCGCAAGTAATCTTGGCTGCTTCAGGAGAAGGTTGGGTGGAATAGTCTCCTTTGGGTGTTTGTCCTCTTCTGCACATTATCGAGGTTCTAGCTGTTATTATTATTTGTTTAAAATTTAATCCTAAGTGTGTCCTTTTATTTGGAAGTATGCTTAGTCTGAAAGTTGGTTGTTTGATATGTTATGAACTCTACATCTGAAAATTGTTTGGAAATTGTTTAAGAGAAGAAAACTATAATTTTGTTTATTCAAAGTGAAGGTTTAAAGTTACTATTCTAGTTATGATGTTAAATACACTTTTATATTAACAATGTTTTTCTCATCTCTTTGCATTTCAATTATAATTTCTCTACCTTAGTTATCCCAGTCTATTTTAATTATTCATGGCAAATACTGTTAATCTAGGTATGGAAAGAAAACAATACAGTTAAGTTGTAAAGACTAGGAAAAACCCTATAGAAAACTATGACAAAGTTATTGTAAATAATAAGGTAAACTATTGACTGAACATAATAAAAATTAAATCCTTAGAAATGTTCATAATTTTTTCCACCTATCTCTTCTGTTATATTGAGTGCTTTCCAAAATTGATACACAGGTTTGAATCTACACTCATAATGTATATATATGTACATATCATAAGTCTTATCAAAATAAACGTTGAAACATAAAAAATAAACCATTTGTTTTAAACCACGAGGTTTAGTCCTAAATCCGGATACAACATAGTATTTTTAGATATATGTTTCTTATCCATTCTATATTTGAGTTTGGCCTCATAACAAAAACCCTAAGTACAGTTAGGGTAAATAAGTTTCAATTCTTTAAACATAAATTAAACTAGGTTTAGAGATTTAGTACAGTTAGGGTTTTTATTTCAAAACAGAGGTACAATATAATGTTTGATTGACTAAATATGCAACTTAATATCAAATCAAGTATGATGTTTGATTGGCTAAATCTGCAACTTAATATCAAATCGATATTATCGACGGGATGCAGCACAGGTTACCGGCTGAGAGTCGTTTTGATATTATCATCTGCACCTAAACGCACAGAAGAAAAATATTAACAGCCATTAAGGCTTATTATTTTATTCTTTTAAATTTAACAAACATTCTAATCCATTTAAAACAATTTAGTCAACCTAATAACGGTTTCATGACTTTTAAACAAAGAATGGCCTTACGGCTTCCATCAAAGAAAACGAGAGATAAATGCAGGCTCTGGGTCGACTTAGTATTCGTTTTCAAACATAAACCCTTTTTGAATAAATACATGGCAACTATATTTGTTGATAGAGGCTCTACAACCTTCTCATAAACTAAGTATGGTAAAGGCCTCAAGACTGCACTTTAGTTCTTAAAATCCAAACTGTAAAATCAAGAGGGGATTCAAGTCTGCAAATATAAAACCCTCACGGGTCTCATCTAAAAACTATCAAAACCAATGCTTGAATTAAATAAACAGTAAAATATCTTTGACAGTGGCCCTACGGCCCTTTCCAAAATAAGCACGACAAAGTAAAGGCCTCATGGCCAAATTACAGCCTTTAAAGGCTTCAAGCCGTATGTAAATTTATAAACAAAACTGTAAAACCATTTTACAATCGAGTATATACAACGCAAAATCCCTCATAGGGTCCAAACAGTCTGCATTCCTATAGAGACAGTCGAAGGATTGTTCCTACTTGAAAAACAAGACATCAACCCTGTAACGAATGACTCTTGGTATAGTCCAAGTTTAATAAAACGCCTCACAACTACCAAGAAACTTATCACTTCCATTGAAATCCAATACAAAGATAGGATTCCAGACAATGCCATGAAAAAACAAGTCAAACCATAGAGCCATGAAGGGAAGGGTACAAGTCTTACCCGAGCCATGAACCTTTCAACACTTTGTTCCACCTTGTGTTACAGCGAAACATTCTGGATTTCCTCCTACACATACAACCAAGATGTCAAACAGTGATATATACATAAGAACGATGTAGGGCATAAAAAAATTGATCATTACAAGTTACATAAGAATATTATACATGTCACGGCAGTTTCTAAAACATAACCAAATCCACTCGGCGAAAAACATCAAGTAAGCAGGAAAAGAGGAAGGGTGTTGAGAGTTGAAGGACTCAGCGGCTCCACCATCGTATCCACACAGAAGAATAAACCAGTTTAGAAGACAAAGACCGCAGGAATCAAACCAAGAGAAAATGAACCCTGAACAGAACTTCATCGAAAAGATTAACACAATCAACGAGGCGCATTAAACCCCTAAGGTTTTGCACCATGCATAATGGACACCACCTGTATTTTTCAATACTACCATATGGTACGCATGTGAACAAATTTAATTCACTTCCTTTGCATATCATTTCCACCATTATTGTTTCCAAGTTTAAGTCAACCATCGTATCATTTAAAGGCTAACCACTTTTGCATAGTTCTTCATGCTGATATATATATGGATCATATCATAGCATATATTATAGTGGGGTGACCATATTCTGAAGTTTGATTTTATAACTTGGTTATATCATAGTTGTTTCCAAACCTTTAATGTCCCATCCTTTTGACTAGGATGTTGGATACTGTGTAGTTTAGGATGGTTTTCCTTTACCGAGAAACTTAAAGATTAATCTCGTCCACCTGAACAAAGAGAAAATGAAGTTTCATGCGTTAGCCTTAAAGGCTAAGTAAGACTCACCTTTTCCTTTAATAGCTCATAGGTAGAACAAAAAATGGAAGAACAAAAATAGTTTTACGACATTGCAACCAACAGATATTTAAAAATAGTTATTACCACAAGATTGTAGAGACCAGAATGCATGACGTTGTATCAACATAGTGACATAAAAAGAGCCATGATAATGAAAAATGTTAAACATAGGCACGCGAGTCTTAAAGTTTGACTAAAGAATTTTTTTTAATTATCGTTACAATAGAGAAAGCGTGAAGCATAACATCTCTTGGATTTATTCCTAGGAACTTATAAACTTACATATAGTAAATATTTTTTTTATTTAGGAATTTTAGGGATGTTACATGTGGTATCAGAGCGAGATTCCAAACACTAGGCCGGATTAGCTCACTCACATACAAATAAGAAAACAAATATACTGGTCATGTTTTAAATTTATTTCTCTTCAGAAATATAAAATTTGTTTTGCAGGAAAATCAAAAGTGTTGTTCAAGCATCTGCTGAAAATGGATCTCAACACAACAATTCAAACAATATTTATGTAGAACTGAATTTTCCACCTTCTGAGTTACTACAAATGGTTAAAGAGTTAAAATATGAGCTACAAACTATAAAAATAGATAATGAAAGAATTATGTAATTGAATCAGATGTTATTAGACAAAATACATAACAAAAGAAAAGATAAAAGAAATATTTATGAAATTGATTTTGAAACAATATCCTACAAACATAAGGGAAAGAAAGTAAAATATTCTAATAGTGAATCTTCTTCAGAGGTTAATGCAAGGTCGCATAGAGGAACGTACGTATACACAAGTGAAATTAGTGAAAGAGACCATAAACCTAGGAGAATGAAGTATAAACCTTATGAAGAAATTTCTGGAGAATTTAAAAAGATAAAGCCTCTCATATTTAATGGATAAGTATAAAAAGGTGAATAAGCCGAGGCTTGGCTATCAGGAATGAAGAAATATTTCCAGATTTATAACTACTTTGACAAACTGAAAGCCGAGATGTCTATCTACAACCTAACTGAAAAAGCTGACATCTCGTGACAAGACATAAAAAGAGTCAAAATTTTTAAGGAGAAGTACCTAACTTGGAGAGTCTTTAAAAAATATTTTAAAAGGATCTTTTTATCTGAACATTACTACAAGGAAAGAGCTAAAGAAATCTATGAGCTAAAATTGGGTTCAATGTCAATGAAAGAGTTAAGTAGCAAATTTATAATTCTGTTAAGATATGTACCTTACATAATTGATGAAAATCCTAAAATACAAAGATTTTTAAGTTGTCTTCCCACTAGCTTCAAGGATAGAATTTATTTTGATAACCCAAAGAATCTTGAAGAGGCTATGAGAAAGGATGATTTTTGTTATGAACAGAGTAAAAAGAGAGAAAGCTTATCTAACTGGAAGAATAAAAAAACAAGTAACTTTGATTAGAAGAGAAAAGGGTTTAAGTCAAATAAGAGTTTTGGGAATAATTCTCGAAATTTATCCAAGAATAACTATCAAGGAGCATATTTTAAAAATAAAACATAGCAAAATACTACAGCACCAAAAGGCAGCGATATGCCTAACAATTTTGTAAAAAATAATGAACATAAGGAACTTCTAAAATGATGGGAATGTTAAGGACCACATTATGCCAAGTACTGTCCGAACAGAAAAGGGAATTTCAACAAAGTGCATACTATTCAGGAAGAGGAAATAGTTGGAGATGTAGCAAATGAAATGCCCAGAATAAATGAAGCCTTGGAGAACCGACAAGATGATTATCAGACTTCCATGGTAGAAGTTCAAGGTATGATACAAAACCAGTATGTTTCCATTTTGATTGATCCAGGTGCTATTTTAAGTTATGTGTCACCTATCATAGTGGAAAAGTGCAATTTATCTTTGAAAAAGTTTGGAAAATATAGGTTGGTCCAGTTAGCTACCGGGACTAAAAGAAAAGTGGTTAATTATGTTGAAAACTGTGATTTGCTTATGAGTCAGTTTAAAACTCAAGTCAAATTAAATGTGTTACCATTAGGATCTTATGATGTCCTAATAGACATGGATTGACTGGAAAGACAACAAGTAATTTTAATTACTTTTAGAAAACTTTTAGCTGTTTAAATGATAAAGGAGAAAGGATTACAGTCACGGGAATACCTGTTTAAATGATATGGCGTTCTACTGCATTACAAGCTTTGCAACTTATGATAGTAACTCGTTTTCATTTGTTGGAATATTATGCCTGTTAGTTGTAAGTTTATAGTTTATGTGTTTTGCGTGTATAGATTCGTCATGAACCCTTTGTTTGCTAACCCTATTTAGTTGCTAGGGTTACAGGCTAAAAGGTCTTACTTAACTTTTAAACGCTAATCCATGTTTTAAACTTGTTTTACTGTAGGGTGTCCAAAAAAAGGGTTTAGTCCCAACCCTAACAACCTAAACAAACTAAGGAGTTAAAGAACAACGAGCTCCAATGTGACTTAGCACCACAGCTATAAAAGGTCATTTTTGATAGCTAACTTTTGATCGTGTTTATCAAAGCTTAAGCCTTGGATCGACCTACCAAAAGCTTTAGTTTTGATTATAACTATAGGAAAGTGGGTTTGTGAATAAATCTATCTACGTGGAGGTAAGAGTACATGCACCCATGTGAATGGTGTCATCTAAATCTAAAGGGGTGGTTTAAACCCTAACGAAAGGCCAAGGGTTTTGATCATTTGTACTATTCATTTGCACGAGGAGCCGAGGGCTCTCATCCTTCATTTCCATAACCTCCAAAACCTCAACGCTCCTGCTTCAGCATCTCCAGTCTACGGCTCCAACGTTAAACTATCTCAAGTGCTTTTAGCCACAGTAGTGGATACATAGCCTTCACACAGGGCATGGGTCTAACCTACTACTGATTCCTTTACGAGGTTAATACCTATGTTTTCTTACTGCCTTTTGTAAACTGTGGTAAGTTTATTTTTCTAAAAGTATTCAAATTTCATGCACATCAATTAGATTTTTAATTTTTAACCTCTGTAATGGTTTGAAATGGCAGAGATTCGACTATCACTCCACGGCTTGGAGGGTTTTCGGTCGAGGGTGGTCGGCGTTACAAGCGCTGGTAAGACCTTGCAGCTTTGAACCCCTTAGCTTTAGTGGTATGAAAAGTTATGGGAATGTTGTACTGCATTCCATATCTGGTTCCGGTTTCATTTTGGAGTTTTTAGAGTCACCATCGTTTCGAAAGGTAAACTTTCTTGAGTTTTGCATTTAATGGCAGGGTTTTAATTTAGTTTCAAGCCGGTGTCTTTGTTGGGGTTCAATACAAGTTAAAGAATATAATAAAACCCCTTTTGTTGTAGACAATGGATTCTGTGGGGTACTTTGTTTCATTCCTTCGAAAGTCATAATGTAAATTTTGCTGACGTTTAAGTAAAATATAGTATTGGGTTTTTGTTTCGATTGTAAACCTTCGTTTCACTCGACTCTATTTATATTAATAATGTTCTGTGTAAGGGTTATTACTCTGTAAATTTTGTAAATTGTTTTGATTATATATGTTAAAGGTTCTGTAAATGCGTGGTTAACTGAGCATACATGTAATTATTAAAAGTGCCCTTAAATTTATAGTTACGACCCAAAATGGTTATAAATATATACTTTAAACTATACTATGGAATCCCTAAATCGTTTTTCTAAAAGAAAAAGGCCTCTCAGCTGAGTGAGTTTGGTAAAAGTAAGAGCCTTTCAGCTGAATAAATTCTTATATTGAGCAAGTTATTAATATTCTTGTGGGTTTTGAACCGTGGCTGGATGTCATCGTGCTTTTAGATTGGGTTTGTTGAAAACGTGGGATTTCTGTGTTCAAACAGAGAAAATCCTAACTCTAATTGTAGCTCATTATTTAGTTAACTGGTGATTGCATTGTTTTAGTTTTTTTAAATATTTATGCAACTTATTTGTTATTCTGTAACCTAAAAGTATTCTGCATTTTTTTGTTATTTTGTAACCTAAAGTATTGTTGCAAATTATTTGTTATTTTATAATCTAAAAGTATTTCTGCAAGGGTATTAAGAAGAACTAGAGTGATACTAACTATTCAATATCCATATAATACTATAAGAAAACTATATAGGAAAATACGATATTGTTTCTAAATAAGAAATATAAGATAGACTACAATTTTTTTACTATAAATATTCTGGGTAAACAATAATATTCAATTACTGATAAAATTGATAGGAATTCAGAAAAAAATTTCCTACTTATTACAGAACAAATAATAGTTTTGAAAAAGCTTTAACATTTATAAATCCTACAGATATAAACATAAAGGTTAATAACTATAACAACTTGGAACCTGTTAACTTTGGAATGGGACAAACACCCAAAGAAGACTGTTCCTCCCAACCGTCTCTTGAAAGTAGCCAAGATTATTTGCATTAGGACCCCTGAGCCTGTTCACTGAACCACCAGGATGAAGATGTTGTGTAGAAGCCTATACAATACTCTTTGTAACCTAGCAGTCACACTTGCAGACATAAAATCTCAGCAATTCACTCTAGCATTACTCTCATTGAATTCCACTTGTGTGCCTAAATTTTCAGCTTTCATCACTTCCACAAGGTTCTAATCTCTTAGAATGTAGTGAGCCTCTAGCTCATTCGATCGTATATATAAGCTTGTCTAGGTCTTTGGGTCAGTTTTGCAATTAAATGAGCCACATGCTCAGTTACCCTTTCCTTGGGAACATTCATTAGAGGAAATTTCAACTCAAAATGGGCCTTTCAACCCTAATTCAAATTCCATGTCATTTTGTGTTAGGCAATGAAATTGCTTTAAATTTGAAATACAATATAGGTCTTAAACCATTTTTTAATATAAATTTGGGGATAGGTATCATAAAAAACTATTTTTTTGTTCGTATTTTCGACATATCTCCTTGTGTTTTTACTCAAATTTCGATCGGGAGAGCTCGTTGGATGCGGAATTATATTCTGCATCCAACGAGTACCCACTCTGCATACTTTTGACGGACCCCACTGCCCAAAAAAAAGAAATACCTGAAAAATGTGATGATGACATCACCATCACGTTTATATCCCTCTCAAGCCTTCTAAGCAACCAGTGCTAGTCCAATATCCTATCATTTTTCAGCTTGAGGTAAAAACTGAAATATTTAAAACCATCTGCCTGCGGATTTTTTTTGTAGGGATGTATGATTTTCAATTATCCCACCAAAGAATCATAAACAGTGCCATGATATAATATATTCTTCTTTTGACTAATTTCCATCCTAGTAGCATAACAGAAAAGTTGAAGTAAATGATGAAATTCCTCCTAGGTGGATATAACACCAAAGCCAATCAATAAGACATCATCAACGAATATCAAGTGGGTTAATACTCAACCCTTTAATAAAGTCAGATCTAGTGCTAGTTGCAATCAACAAATTGAGGCCTTCAATAATGAAGAGAAAGAAAATGGATGAAAGGGGACAAACTTGTCATAAACCCCTAGAGATCTTAAAGAAGCTGAATGGAACATCGTTGATCAGTACTGTCAAATTTGCAATCGAGGTATAAGCACTAATTCAATTCATCAAATCCAGTGGGAGTCCAGTGTGTAGAAGAATAAGCCTCACCATATCCCAATTGATGTTATCATAAGCCTTATTCAAATCCAGTTTAAGAATGAAATCAATGCATTTTTTTCCCTCGATTGTATGTAGAACCTCTTGTGTGATGCCAATGGCATTAGTGATCTGGCAACCCAAGATAAATCCAAAATGTTCTGGAGAGATAACCCCATTAAGGAATGATATGATTTTGTTGGCAATAATTTTTTGAAATCAGCTTACACGCCAAGTTACAGAGTGAGATGGATCGGTATTCTGAGAAATATTGAAATTTATCCAATTTAGAAATAAGAGTAACAAATGGGTAAAAACATGGTCATTCACAATGAAAACTTTAGTTTTATTTCATCACTACAAAACGAGAAAAAATGAAACACATTATCATGCTTTTACCCAAATATAACATTTAAGACTTATAAAACAATCCCATGAATAAAAACATACTCCACCCGCTAAAATAATTTGAAACAATTTGTTTCGCATAAGATAGAAAAAAAAGACAAATAAAACTCTATAAGCCACTCATGTGACCTCAAACTCTTGTCCATGGATGTCCCCAATATTTTAACAGTGTTGAAAAATGATTGACGACTAAACATTCCAAGTCAATCTCAGAAGTGATCTCTTAAAATAATTTGTGTTACTTGAATGAAAGTATTGCATGAACTATTTTTGCCTAGTTGACGAAACATCATCAAAGCAATGGCATTTGTTTTGTACATTTTGACAATTGGTAATGTAGAACAATCAATATCATCTTAATCTATGCATGAACATCCCTGTCATTGCTTTTCTAGTTGTCGAGGGGGTTTTGAGTTATTGGATTTTAATTTGGAGTGTTGTTTTCAATTTTTTTTATTCTTTAAGCACATGTGGAGTCCATTCCAAGAACATTCTAAAATTCAGTGAATTTTATGTCAAAATTTATAGCTCAGGATTTCATTGTTTTATCTTAATAATATGAATCCACATAAAATTGGGGTTTGAGAATCCAAATAAGTTAATTTTGAGGAGTTGTAACTATGAGTTACATAGGTTGTGACTCTCCACTAATATCAACTTTACCGACTCTTTTGTTTTTTCCACGATACTTTAACACATAAGGAACAATTATTACTTTTTTTCCATTTCATCATATCTACTTTACTTTTAGTTTTTTGCCCTTTTGGGGGCGAACAAATGACTTCAATCCAAATGTGCTAACATGTCATTTATGCACTTTTCTCTTTATATAGACACTTTTATTATGATGAGAATGGTGTGGCTCTGAAGGGATTTGAAGGTGGTGTATTACACGTTGTTTATTTTTATATATTATTGCATTGAAAAGAATTAGTCCCATCTCTAGGATATGTGAATATTTCATCTTCTCAACTTAAAAATTAAAATTGAATAACATAATTTCATGTTAAAAAATATATTTTCCTCACTTCCAATAAGAATGTAACAATTCACT
>LPNX010394837.1:0-12271 GCA_001517045.1 Pseudotsuga menziesii | reverse complement strand
AATTTAACAATTTGTATTTAAAAAAAATGTATAATCTAAATTTCAATAAATTAAAACAAAATATATAATCTATATTTCAATAAATAAAGATTCCCAAAACTTTCCATTAACTCCATTTAATAATGGAAAGCACAATTAACAACAAATATTATAAATTTGCTTCCATTTTTCTTTATATTATTTATTTTTAAGCTTTATATTCTTGTTTCCTTTTTTAAGTTTTATATTGTTTCTTTTATGCTTTTTGTTGTTTTTTAAGCTTTTATATTTCTTTGCTCTTTAAGCTTTTCAAAAGTTGAGACCTACACTATTTCTTTTCTTTTTAAAGTTTTTATATTAAATTTCTAGTTGTGTCCTTTATATTGCTTTTCTCTTAAAGGTTTTAAGCTTTTCTTTTCTGGGTTGGTGAATTTCTCAGGATTTGTGCCACCAGCGTGGAGCATTGCTCAGTGGCTACTGCTTTTGAAGTTTCCTTCTAATCGCGTCGTTTTAATTTCTTGATTGGGGTCAGTCGCCTCATCATCTGAATTTGAGAAGGATTTCTGGAGGCTTCTGCAAACCGTGGGTATTATTCTCCTCTTGCATGTTCTTTGCAAATTTATGGTTAATTTCGCACTTTTAACACTCGGTATTTTCCCATTTCCATGCATATATATAAATAAAAGAGATGAGAAAGAGATGGGAATTTTTATAAGCATATATTGGATTAGATTCTGGGTATGGCGGCATTTGGCATTTGGCTAACTTGGTCGCATTTCCACGTTGCAGTTTTCGTGTCGTTCTAGTTTCTGATTTTTGACGAGGATTTCTGCGGGCTTTTCCAAACCGTGGGTATTATTCTCCTCTTGCATATTCTTTACAAATGTATGGTTAATTTGGCACTTTTAACACTATTCATGTATGGTTATATTCGCACTTTTAACACTCGCTATTTTCCCATTTCCATGCATATATAAATAAACAAAGGAGATGAGAAGGAGATGGGATTTTTATTTTTATTTCTAAGCATATATTAGATTATATTTATTTTTAAGCATATATTGGATTATACTCCCAAACAAACCGCCTGCGTTCAAAAATTATTAATGCTTTGAAACAGCAAGGCTTTGGTTCTCGATGCATGTTTCCTGGATCACTTGGGACCTACAGAAATGAGCTAATCCTACCTGACCTATTGGCATGGAGATCTATTGCTAATTATGTAATCAATTCTAGGCAGTTTGGATAGGATAATGAATAATAGAGCCGGACGGAGAAGTCTCTTGCTGCGGTACGGTCATCTGAGGCCACAACCAATTGACCACATTTATGAGGGTAGATTCGCCAGTCAAAAGATCTTCCAAGCCCTGCCCTCTCTCGATTCTCCAGATCTTTCCTTTTTCCAGCAGTATCAACGTTCCTATGCATTAGGCTTGAAATGTCTTCCACATAAGCCCATAAGCAAGAGTCCTGAGTCAGCAACTTGGTCTCATCTGTGCCGGTGGGGAACAGTTGCAGCTGTGGTTTCTTAGTATTCTCAGCATTTTCCAACCACTTTTGAAGAGTTTTATAGCGACGAGGCCCTCCGTTTTTGCCCAATATCCAGTGGCTCAACGAGTAGCCTGTGGTGAGTGCCCCTTTTTATCAACTCTTCACTCCGTTGGAAATCAAACATGTTCTCTGTGATCTCGTCCCACCAGCCTCGTCAGATTCGCCCGGAAGTCTAGTCATAATAACCATTGCCGTTTCTTAAGCATCAAAATGTAAATGTTTTCTAGAGAACAACGATCATTTCTTGCAGGCATTTCCGCGACTTCTCCTTCTTTCCACGGCCATAGAAATTTTGATTGGTCGTCTTTTCATTTCATTTACATTGATGTTGTGTATGGTTTTATTTCGTTTTGTGCTTTCTAGATGGGTCGTGCTTTTTTGTTTGTTTTGGTTTCGTGCTTTTTATTACAACCTGTTTCTTTTAAATTGAATGGGATAATTTTTTTATATGATTATTACTTTTCCCACATGTATAATATGTATTTTAACTTTGGATGAGTTCTTTTGAGATTTTCCATTTTAGATATCCTCTCCACATTAAATGGTATCTTTTCTTTAAGTTTTAGGTTCAATATTTTTTTATGCATGAACAAAGTTTACAAACCTCATTCCTGCTTTTTATGCATCAAATTCTGATTATATAGTTAGTGGACTAGTCATGTGTCAAATTCTAATTATATAGTCTTTTTATGCATCAAATTCTAATTATATAGTTATTGGACTATTTTTGCATCACATTCTAATTATATGGTTATTGGACTATTACAAGAGGTATTGAACATGCTTAGGTAGTATATTGCTATATTTTTATTAGGTTGTTGCAAGCTATGTTGGTTAGTCTAGGTTAACAACTTAAACGATACATACTCTTCATGTTGTGATATACATTTCCTGACCTTTCATGTATGAAACAAACACAAAGAGAGTCAACTGAAGCACCTATGAACGAGCCAAAGGAAACCTCACGTAACACGACAGTACATAACAGAGCGTTGATAGACCAACATCAAGTAAAAGTTATCCATGTACAAATATTTTGCAAATATTTTAAAAAAGATAATAAGAAGATGTTATGTTATTATATAATAAATATTTTATAACCAATTCCAAATTATTCCAAATCAAAGAGTGGAAAGTACAATAATTTCCCAGAAAAGTAAATTCATGGCATTGCTTGATAAAAACATAGATAAGCTTCTCAACACAAAATAGATAAATTGATTACCCAACAAGACTTATTAGGAGACGATTTTCACAAAATAGAGAATTTTATTACTCTCATAGACGTTTTAGCATGAGATTGTAATAAAATAGATCACTAGGCGATAATATTATCATGAAAAAATATTGACGGTAGAGTATGATTTTGACTTTAGATAAAGATCCCGCTACATCCACGCTATTCAATAGTGCAAGACAAACTTGTGAGGAATATATGATTTTTTTTTATAGAAGTTCCTTTGAAAAGCATGTTAAATGTGCAACTGCAAATGTCGAAAAACAACAACATATCACTCAATAATCAACTAAACTAGATAATGATGTCCGCAAAGCATTCCAAAGGATGCAAGTCCCTAGAATGACACATTTATTGTCCATTTTGATTCTAACACATTGGAAGTTAGTTCTTGAACAACATATTTATGATAAAATTACACTGTAATTTAGTTTCAAAGAAGGGAATTGTTTTCTATAGTATCTCCACATATTGTACCGCACGATCTTCATTTTAACCACAACATTCATTATTCTGGAAGATTTTGGTTGATCGAGTATCGATCTATCATTTAGTTATTCCAACATAGAAAATATAATACAATATTGATGATAATAAAAGGGGAAATTGACACGTGATATCGACTGGTAGTGTATAGTCATTCTCCATGATAATCCAACTCCCAGTCCTAGTCACAACACCTATTAAACATAAAAAAAATATCCTCTAAACAGAATGAAAATGATTACCTTCCATGGTCGATGCATATGTGACTAGATTAAAATCTTTAAAACCGATCCATTCACCAAGAAAAGTTTCATTCTAAGACTGAATTTCTTTACTACAAGCATAATATTTGTTAAGTTTCCATTTCCAAAGAAACCAATTTCATGGATCCTGGGTCCCACACCTAAATTAATGAGTGTATGTGTGTGAGTTGAAATGCGTGTTTAGTAATTCAACCAATCATGCAACAACGAAACAATAATGGTTTTGGGGAGTGTTATAGAGAGACAACCTTCCCATCATTTCCACATGGTTCCTTCTTTGTTGATTGCAAACAGGTGGAATAATGTATGGGAAAGAGTAACAGTGAACCAACAAATCACCAGCAAATCACGAGGACCGTAACACCCTAGTTTTGACACCGTTGCATTACAGGTATATGATGTATATATTGTAAATAATCATGGTACGGAGCTAAAGGCCAAGGCCTCACCATCGATTGGTTATGCTATGTTTTGGGTTGAAATTGTCACCGATGGTATATCAGGGCATGCGGCATACATATCAAGTTTTTTCATCATGTAAATATACATCTTTAATTAAATGAACCCAATCAGCTACGTTCCCGGCAACTAAATTGAGAAGGGGCATGATTTTCATGAGGATAAGGGGGGGTAGGGGAATTGTCCAACTTTGGGCTATGGGGGAAAAACCCATGTGTCTCCACCCTGTTTGAATTGCTCAACTTCCCTTGTCTTATCCAACTACCACCTTAAATGTTTTGCTAAGTAGTTGAGGCAGTTATTGTTTGGGAGTGGGGGTGGTAGGATTGTCATTCCTTGCCCACTCGCACACTCCACCAGCAATGGAACCTCATGTTGGGAAAAGGAAGCGAAACTCGGGAGGCTTTCCACTCTTTCCATGACGATGCTAAGAGGAAGAAGTGCTCCCTCACCCCCCATTCATGAATCTCCATTGTGTGTTCATCCTCAGGTAGGGACAGGACTCTCCTCGTTTTTCATGCACACGCATCTTTTCTGTTTGATTTCATGTAGCCATGATGGGAGCCACTTATCGGTTGCCATTCACGTTTTTCGACATAGTGGAATCGGGTGTGTTTTCCCTTTGTATTTTTGGGTCTGGTACAAGTTTCCCTCACGCACATGTTGAGAGTCTATATCTTCTTCCCTAGTGCAGCCTGTGTAAGTTTTTTTCTCTTGCTTTGTTTCCCAGGATGGACTGTTGTTTTCTCCATGTTGTGAATTGTGTTTACTGATACATTCTAGGACTGTTGTAATTCACTTGGGAGTCGTTTTGTCCATGATAGGGCCAAGAATTACTCAAGAGTCATTTTCCCTATTTAAGCTGTAACTACTGATTAATTTCATGCATGCGATGGTTGGTCCTCGGACTGTGTTGGGTGCAGGGATGGGGGCTTGAGTTTCTTGAGAAACCTGGTGTGTTTGGAAACCACACAGACAGAGCTAGAGGGCTGGCTTTCTTCTCCACAACCCCTGAATAGCACTGAAAGGGAAGTCAGGGCCTGAGGGAGTGTGTAGCAGAGAAGGGATTGATTCCTTATGTTGGGTGTGTGTGGGTGTCTTAGAATTCAGGCTCGTTCAGGTGTAGGTGTTCCTAGATCTATAATGAGCTCACTAGATTAACATTTAGCCTTTCCCAACTCCTTGATGGCATGATAAACCCAACTGTGTTGTCTCGAATGTGTTTTGGTGTACCCTTGGCTATGTGTAAGGTTGTTTTTTTCTTATTCCTTGGAGGATCATGCCTAGCTCGGGGGTGGCAGCGTTGCTAAGAGATTAAGGAGCACACTGGCCTATGGTTGGGTGGAACGTTGTAGCGATGTAGCTGGTTGCGAAATGAGTTCCTTATGAGATAAGTAATCTTGTCTATTTCACTTTTGTAATCATGTTACTGGTAATGAATATGATGAACATGTCAAATTCTTGTATGAATGCATGTTGCCTCCGTTTTGTATGATAAATAATTGTATCCGTGTATGTTCTACTTCAATGCATTTTGTTTCATCATTTTATGAATGCACATGTTCATGGGGCTGGTTTCCTAGATGGTTAAGGCCATGGTAGCATCCTCTTCACTGGTGGGAGGATCGGGGACGTTACAGTGTGGTATCATAGATCATGTTGCAGCATGGGTCTGAATGAAACATGAAAGATGTAGTGACAAAGGCAGGATTTCTTTCTGCCCAGCAGAGATCAAAATTTTATGACAAAAAAATTCCCCAAAAATTTTTCTAAGTGTTTGATCTGTCGATTCATCGAAACACTTAGTGGGAAGGAATTTCGATGTAGCAGAGAGCTAGGCGGAAGCACACCCGATGGAGGACAGTTGGAAAAAAAAATTGCAGAAAATGTCGATGGAAAATAGATGTTGGGTTTGACAACACCGTGGAAGAACTTAGTGGTTTGTCAGTCCATCGTTGTGGCTTCCCTAGGGACTAAAATGCCAATGCAGCAGTGTATGAATTTATATAGCTCATACGGTTACTAAGAAGGAGAGTTCCAAGACAGTGGGTTGACAACTTTTTTTTACTAAAGTTTGATTTAAAAGCAAAACTCTTGTTTTAACTACTATATTATGATCTTCAGGTCATTACAAGTACTTGTCTTTGGAATTTAATGCGTGTATATATATTATCAACTGAAATGCTTAAATTTGGATTTCCTTTGAGTGATGCACCGAGGAAGTAGACAAGGGGAGGGTTAAGGATAAGTTCAATAATTGTCACAATGCTTTATCTTTCATCTTGGGTTATATGCATTAGTATCAATGTTGACAACTAACATTCCACTCTTCCAATGATGTTTCTCTTTCTTGAAACTAGTCACTTTGTGCTATTAGGCAAGTATATGAATACAATCTCCTGCAAAAAAATGAAAATCCACTCAATGGAACCCAAGATAATCACTTTCTGCAATGTATATAATTCACAATTGAACAAACGTTTACTATGACATTTGAGGGTTATGCCTTATGATATAAGGTATAGCTTATTGTTTTTTTTTAGAATACCAATAATCATTTCCAACCCACCCTCGTTGAAAATATTTACCTGTGGCAACCTCTGAAAATATTTTTTTTAACTATACAATGCCCCATTGCATTTTCGACGACTGCTGGCCACCTCCAATGAGGTTTCCAAATATTCAACAAGGGAAATCGCCAAACCATCGATGAGAACTCATTGCAAATATGACCCCATTCCATCTATTTTTCGATGCCTTATGGCCTCGTCCAACGAGGCCACCATAACTGCGACAAGCGAGACCATCGGACAACCGACAAGCAAGTGTAAAAAAATTGACAAACCATTCCTCTAATTTAACGGCATAATCCTGAATTTTTATAGAAGAACTATATGGCATTCTACAAGCAAAATTCATATTCTTGACGAGGATAAGTCAGATTTTTGACGAGGAGAAGTCGGAGTTTCGACGAGTAGACGTCGAACATTGGACAACTTAGTGGTGAAATATTTTGGCTTAGTACATTGAAAAATTAGTGGGTATTGGCTTGAAGTCGAATATCCGATGTTATTCCACTAACAACAATAAAATTTGAGGTTGTTGAATAACCAACAGGGTATTCTCGAATTTCAAACATGGCATCCACCGGATTTTGGGCTCAAATTCTGTTGTGGTTTATAAATTGATTAATAGCAGCAAGGCGGCAATCATTTTAGAAGGAGGATGGACATGTGTAGATGGTCCAGTTCTCTCCTTAGGACCTGCCACATGTCGTCGTATTTCCTTATTTATAAAGACCACCCAATCGGGGGTACTAGTTTGGTATAGTTGGTAGAAATAATGAAGTAACATTTTTTTGAATGGAAAGTAGTAAGAAAAATGAATGAAATATTGTCTACAATCGGTTGAGATAATCTCATTTGGGTAATGGTTGGAAATATTTTGTCTCACCCTTAAAAACTTACAAGAGTGATATTATTGGTACCTCGTCAAAATCAATTAAGGCACAAAAAAGGGAAAACATTTCACAAAAAAGATTTGAACTTGAGTGAGTTGGATAAACAACTTCTCATTTTGATGACATAAGCTAAGATGCAATTAAAATGATTATAAAGAAATCCATTTTATTGATTAAATATTAATTAATTAAAATACCTAATTTTCTTAATAAGTGACCCAAGTATGTTACATTTTAAGACTTTCTAGATTCACAACACCATAATCTTATCTCAAAGGATTTAAGTAATTGCAATATGGAATGGAGATCTTACTCTATGGGCTACCCGTATATTACATTAATCCTTTTTACCATGATTAATCTTAAAATATTTTTGTAATTTTTCAAATTGTATTACAAATTCTATATCAATAAATAATAAAAACATATGCATTATAATTTTATTTAAAATATTAAATATATTATTTATATCTTTCTTTATTAACATGATTTTTATAAACATAATAATTTCTTTCATATATTTTTGTTTTGGCCAATGGAAACCATTTTTATAGAGAGATTCTACAATGTTTCTTCTTACAGTTGCGAAAAAAAACAATTTAACAATTTGTATTTTAACAAAAATGTATATTCTAAATTTTAATAAATTAAAACACAATATATAATCTATATTTCAATAAATAAAGATTCTCAAATTTTTCGAGTAACTCCACTTAATAATGGAAAGCACAAATATTACAAATTTGTTTCCATTTTTCTTCATATTATTTCCTTTTTAAAGCTTTATATTGTTTCTTTATGCTTTATGTCATTTCCTTTTTAAAGCTTTATATTGTTTCTTTATGCTTTATGTCATTTCCTTTTTAAAGCTTTACATTGTTTCATTTATATTGTTTCCTTTATGCTTTTTTTTAACTATACAATGCCGCGTCACATTTTTGACCACTTGTCGGACTAGGTTTCCAAACATCCGACAAGAGTGATCTTGTCTCACCTTTAGACACTTACACGAGTGATAGTATTGGTACCTTGTCAACATCAATTAAGGCACAAAAAAGGGCAAACATTCCACAAACAATATTTGAACTTGACTAAGGTGGATAAACAACTTCTCATTTTAATCACATAAGCTAAGATGCAATTAACATGATTATAAAGGAAGTTATTTTATATTGTCCAAAATTAATATCATAGAAATATATGTTTACTACCATGGAAAATATTAGTACGAAAATTGAATATATGAGATGCTCTGATCATGTTCTCTAAATATTAATAAAGAAATAAAAACAAAAATTATCGTACAATGTTAACTCTAATATAAACAATTTTACTAATTAAATATTAATTAATTAAAACACCTAATTTTCTTAATAAATGACCTAAATATGTTACATTTTAAGACTTTCTAGAATCACAACACCATAATCTTATCTCAAAGGATTTAAGTAATTGTAATATGAAATGGATATCTTACTCTATGGGCTACCCTTATGTTACATTAAGCCTTGTTACCATGATTAATCTTAAAATATTTTTGTAATTTTGCAAATTGTATTGTTAAAGAATGAAAGTTTTGACTTAAATGCTCAATATTACAAATTCTATTTCAATAAATAATAAAAAGATATGCATTATAATTTTATTTAAAATATTAAATATATTTTTTATATCTTCTTTTATTAACATGATTTTTGTAAACGTAATAATTGTTTTTATATATTTTCGTTTTGGACAATGGACGCCATTTTTATAGAGAGATTCTACAATGTTAGATCCACGCCAATATCTGACCATTAATTATCAGTTAGATCCATGCCAATAATCTTCATGTCTGTATTTTTCCTTTCAAATATCGACTAACACCCATAATTGTCACTCGATTTCTTCTTCCAGCAATCAATATGTCAACATCCCCTCTATAGTTTCCACTCTGTAAACACTACCATGATGGTGAAGAAAATGTTTCTAGATAAAAGATTTAAAATTTTACACTAGTGCATAAGGTGAGCTTCAAATAATCACCAATATCTATGTCCAGTAATTTCTCAGTCATTTTCCTTCATAATCATTTTGCAGAACTTCTCCAACTCGCTTCTTCTCTGAGGTCATTCCAATATGACCATTAATTCATTGTATGTAAGGTTAAAACCTTACATGTTGGACATTATTTATAAATATATATATTTGATAATTTGAATGATGTCTTTACAAATATAGTGAGCCATGTTAGATATGGAGGATAGAGTAGTAGACATGTCTATTTAATAAATAGAATACCATATCATAAGTAATATTTAATAGTTAGTTAACCTATCAGTGAATGGATAATAATTGATATCATTAACAAATGTAATAAACATTTAGGTTTATTAAAATTCATCTGGCCTTGAAAATATTCGACCACAAATCTTCTATGAAGAGTGCTCAACTTAAACTTCTTAAATGATTGATTCGGCGCACCTTCAATAGAGGTGTTGTGCTTAACGAAGTTTTCTTTAAGGGCATAGGTGTGATTGATGTTGACAAGGGAACTCTTGCCATGAATAATGATACCACAGTTTAATAATTCCTTAAATAGTTCTTCACATTTCCATTCAAATATCTACATGCATATAATTCTGTATAGAAAACCATAATGACTATAGGAAGTATTTTCTAAGTTTACAATCTGATATCTTCATGATGAACTTATGTCGACATATTGAACCCAGGTATTTTGCATTCTTGAGTATGGCACTGATTAATATATGAGATATAGATTCCATAGTGTTGATCGATGTATTTTAAAACATGGTTGCATATTCAATTACATTTTTTATGATATTCTTATACGTAGTGGAAACTACTGACAACTTACTTAATTAAATATGATTGGTTAAGGATTCTTCACTTGTAGTTTCATCGCATACTTCTAAGGATGACGCTTCTTGTAATGTATTTATTTCATCCATTGGTGTTTGATTAAAAATATTCAAATTATTTATATTCTTATCTTTATCTAACGACCTTGTCTCCCATTCTTACTTGCAGGGATGATTTTAAGAACACCCTAGATTTATATGTATAAAAAATGGGTGAATCTCTCCGATATATAGAAAAATTTGAAGGCAATTTTACCAATATTATAAGATGTATACATACAAAATTTGGAGAATCTTTTTATTATATATTGTTGTAAAATCTTCGTGAATATTTCACTATGTTATAAGATATTGTAAAATCTTGGTGAATATTTAACTTGATTATAAAAATTGTTTTACTTATAGCATCATCTTCTTTGAAAGGTTTGCAAATATATTAGTACTGTATGCATTTTCTTGTGCATGATGGGGTGTGTCACTGTGTAAGACTAGAACCTTTTTACAAAAAAAATGATGTTTTCATATGAAAACTTAAATCTCATGATGTATTTTTTTGTTTTGATCAAGTTGTCTTTGAATTTAAGAGGGAAGCATTTCTAATTTTCCAACATTAGAAGGGTGGGTCTATAAGTTTTACTGACATACATCTTGCGAAGTATTTGTCAAAAAAATTTAGTGTAGTAAGGAATACTTTATCGATTTTGTTTGGTATAATATTGTAATTAACATATTGAGAAAGATGGACATGAGTTTGTTGGTATGACTTTATATAACTCACACAGATACTGAGCAAGAGGGTTTCAAGACAGTGGGTTGACAGCTTGTTTTTTACTGAAGTGTTATTTAAAATAAAACTGGTTGTTTTACCTACTATATTATGATCTTCAGGTCATTAGAAGTACTCATCTTTGGAATTGAATGCTTGTATATATATTATTAGCTAAAATGATTAAATTTGGATTTCCTTTAAGTGATGCACCAGGGCAACATGCAATGGGAGGGTTAAGGATGAGTTTAATGAGTGTCACAATGCTTTATTTGTCATATTGGGTGATATGCATTAGTATAAAGGCTGACAAGTAACATCCCACTCTTCCAATGATGTGGAGTTTTCTTGAAACTAGTCACCTTGTGCTTCTAGGCAAGTATATGAATACAGGGGTGATGCATAATCATGGACTCCTTTAAGGACACTTTAGATGCCACATAATACTGAAATAAACGGAAAACTCTGATTTTAGGTGACAATTAGGGGTACTTCCCTAACTTATTTCAAGATGAAGTAAAAAGAGAAAAGATAGGTAATTGAATCAGATTTCATAATATATAGGGTTTATGCAGAGAAAGTGTGTGCAAATGATTATAAAATTAGTTTCCGTGAAAGTGGGTTTTCAAATTTTCAGCACATCTTAACATATATGTTTGTGCGGGTGCAGCAATATATGAGGTAAATGATGTCCATTTGAGATAAAATCTTGCAGACATATAAAGGACATATGGTCCTAGTGCAACACTATTTATTCTGTAACATTCATGAATTATATTTTTTATTATTAATTATTGAAGTCAGAAAAGCTTGAAATTAAAACCTTATGTGCGGGTGCAACACTTTAGGGGCAAAAATTAATGAAATCCTTGATTTCTTAATATAAGATCACAGAGCTTGATCTCGTCTAGTGCACCATATAGTTTTTATGGGAAATGGTGATGGAAATCGAAAGTTATATAAGAAACAATCGATGTATGTATTCTTGAAAACTAACGTGTGTCATTTACAAAAATAATTATAAATAAATAAAACATAGTTTTGTAGGAAAAAATTATATATTCAGAATCGTCATTTCTTACTCTACAATATCGTACATTTTCAATAAAAAAATATTGTGTATGTCATATCAAAATAGGGATCTAATCTGAGCATATTGATAGAGTTCTAAAAGACTTGAGCAATAGCCCTGGTTGATTTGTCCTA
>LPNX010394826.1:12281-88971 GCA_001517045.1 Pseudotsuga menziesii | reverse complement strand
ATTTTTGTTATTGGTGATTTCTTGACACAATAAACTTCAATCATTCAATTGATTTTCAACACTTTTCTTATGATTTTGGCCTCCGCATGGTCGGGAGCTTATAGAAGCTCCCTGTCTGTTTGGGAGCTTCAATTGAAATTTTTGTTATTGGTGATTTCTTGACACAATAAACTTCAATCATTCAATTGATTTTCAACAATTTTCTTATAATTTTCGCCTCCGCATGGTCGGGAGCTTATAGAAGCTCCCTGTCTGTTTGGGAGCTTCAATTGAAATTTTTGTTATTAGTGATTTCTTGACACAATAAACTTCAATCATTCAATTGATTTTCAACACTTTTCTTATGATTTTCGCCTCCGCATGGTCGGGAGCTTATAGAAGCTCCCTATCTGTTTGGGTGCTTCTGGAAGCTCCCAAACAGACAGGGAGCTTCTACAAGCTCCCAATAAAAAGGGAGCAGCAAAAGCAAGTTCCCAAAAAGCTCCCGAAAAGCTCCCAAGTTCCCAAGGAAGCTCCCATCAAAAAGGGGACGTTTCGTACCAGCTCCCAAGCTCCCAGGAGCGGGGAAACCTCGGGTACGGGTTACCAAAATCCCGAGAGCGGTACCCGTGCAACTATGTCAAGATCAAGTAACAACAATTGACTCTTGCTTGCCCCCAAGGTCGCACCTTGTGGCTTGAAGATTTATGCCACGTGACCCGAGGTGCGAATTAGGCGGCAACACCACCCACCAAACAAACAAAGATGAGTATTTAATTGTCATTTCCTGTATATCTAATTACTTAAATGATATTGTTTAGTTGTGTACATATTTATATTCAGTTGATGTATTATGCATGATTGTGTGTCTGCAATTATGAACAGTATACTACTAACTTGCATGTGACCGGTAAGTAGCCGATGGTGTCGTACAACATTCCATTGCTACTTATCTAGAATGAAACATCTTTGTTGACATATTGGGAGTAGTGCACACTCTTAATAAATGTTATGGTAGAGATGGAAGGCATCTAGAAAGTTACCGTATGTATACGGTACATGAATGAAAGTTGTAGCATTGGCCAAGATAGTTGCATGACTGTGTGCCATATATCTTTTAGAATTTGTCACTATTAATATGTTGTTGAAATTATGAAATGTTTCTAATCATGCAACTGAATTTGACTTGTAGGAAAGATCGTGTACAATCACCTACAAGAAAAAGAAGGATGAAATTTGTTCCGAAGAACAAGTGACGATAGTTCAGCTAGAAGATTCACTCCAACAAACGTACATGAAAAGAAACCTGAAGCTCCCAGGGACAAAGACACCATGACAGAAAAAAGTGCTCCAGAAGAATCATGATATGACCAAGCCACAGAAAGCAGTAGATCCACCTCGAGAGATGAAGACCATCTTGGGCACAAGAGATCATCCAAAATGAAAAAAAGTATGACGAGACTTCCAAAGAAAGTAAGATGCCTCGGACACACTCTAGTTATGTATCACTGTTGTGTGACATCATTGATGGAGATCCTTCCAGCTATGAAGAAGCAACCGAGAAGAAATTGAAGGAGAATATGTTCAAAGAGTACGAGTTGATCATGATGTCCAGGATGCGGTTCTGAGACCTGAACGGAAGTCCGTAGTGTCTTCCATGTCAATCTACAAGACCAAGCATGTAGTAGATGGAAGCATCAAGAAGTACAAACCAAGGTTCATGGTTTTTCTCAGAAAGAGGGAGCATATCCTGGCAAAACATGCTGCATTGACCAATGGCACACTTCTCCAAGTGAAGTAGAAGTGTATATCGAGCAGAGAACCACATGTGCATAGAAGAATTTGTACGAGCTCAGAAGGCACCCATGGATAAGCACATACAGTTACATGAGGAGATGGAAGAGCACCTAGAGTGATGGAGATCCCGACCTTTGCTATAAGGTTGAAGATGAAATCCTACAGAGGACGACAAGCTCACATATGGGTGCAAGAGGAACTTTCAACAAAGTTCAAGATAGAGGATCTTGGTATCCAAGAGATGACATAGATGGATACATAGAAGATCAGTAGCAGAGGAAGCTGCCTGTCACTCTAGTACAGAATGTTTTGATACATAGAGTACAAAATGCAGGGGGAGGATGATGCTCCACTTCAGAGGGAGTGACTACTAAAGATCTAAGAGTTCGAGAATCTTGACATGGTATGGCAAGATGGACAACTTCCTAATGAGCTTAGGCTTTACCAAGAGTAGAGCGGATTCCAACCTTTACTTCATGGTTGAAGGAGAGAGACTAGTATATGTTGATGACCTGTTTCTGACAGAAGAGGACAAACTCATTGTAAATGAAAAGAGGAAGCCTACCATGCGTTCGAGATGAAATACCAAAGGATGATGCACTATTTATTACGCATGGAGTGTGGCAGAGTGCGGATGAGATTTTCCTTGGTCAAGGAAAGTATGTAATGGAGATTCTGAAGAGATTTAGAATGTTGGACTGCAAGACGATAGCCACACCTATGGCATTGAACTTGAAGCTACTGTATGATGCTTCATCATAGACAGTTGATGCCACGACGTATAGTCAGATGATTGGTTCATTGATGTATCTGACAAATACGAGAGCAGACATATACTTTGCTGTGAACACACTGAGCCAGTTCCTGACGAATCCGAGACATGTTCACCTGGTTGCTACAAAGCATGTATTGAGGTACTTGAAGGGTACAGTTGACTATGGGATCAAGTATGATACGAATCAGAAGATTAACCTGCACGATTATGTTGATTAGGATTGGGTAGGCAGAGCCACTGATAGGAAGAGCACTTCGAGTTGTTGATTCAGTTTGGGATCCGGTATGATCTCTTGGTTTAGCAGGAAGCAATCTTGTGTGGCGTTGAGTACAACCAAGGCAGAATAAGTTATAGCTTGCTCGGCTAGTTGTGAGGTAGTATGGCTTCGAAAGCTATTATTTGATTTGTTTGATCCGACTCACATTTTTTATGGTGGAGAGAGGACCAGTGAAGCTCCAGTACATGGTAACGGACGAGTAGATAGCCGATGTATTGACCTAGCCGCTAGCTAGCATGAAGTTCGAGAACTTCAGAGAAATACTTGGTGTGATCCAGAATGAGGCCCCTAGAAAGAGGAAGTATGAGTTCTAGCATGGTCGGAGATGCAAATTGTCTTGGTGACATAATCAGTCCTGGCATGCTCCCATGCCAGAGATGACGAGAGACCGGAAGATGCAAATGCATGAGATCTCACATGGGAAAGTATACAGGTTTTCCTTGAATGTAAAATATCCTGACGTGGTATGCAGGTTCTTTGGACGTAATCAATCCTATAGGTTGTTTTATAACGTAAAAGATCCTAGCGTGGTACACAAGTTGTTCGGACGTAATAAGTCGTGGAAGGTTATCTTTGGATGAAAAAGATCTTGGTGTGGTATGCAGGTTTTTCATAGATGTAATAAGTCATTGAGGTTGTCTTGGAATGTAAAAGTCCTAGCGTGGTACGCAGGTTGTTCGGACGTAATTAGCCCTTGTGTGTGTGTTCCCATGATGAGAGGTCACAAGGCACTTGGTGTGCACCTAGGAAATTCTCACATAGTGGTAGAGGCAGGTTGTCTTAGTGACGGAAATAAGTCCTGGTGAGCTCTTGTGTTTGTAGAACGCATGTTGATCGTGAGACGTAATGCACTTGGTGTGCTCCTAGGCGATTCTCGCATAATGGAAGATGCAGGTTGTCTTGGTGACATAAATAAGTCCTGGCGTGCTCCTATGTTGGTAGAACGCAGGTGGTCTATGATATGCATCTAGGTTGTGCTCTGTGTGTTGTGTGTTTGATGATGAGATGATCTGGATACGACGAGATGACGGTAGGAGACGCAGGTGATTGCATTAACAATGTAATGAATGGTCCTAGGTCGTACCTACACAATGGCTTGCTTGTGGATATGATGAATACCTAGATGAGGACTAGGCCTACAACCAGCATGAAATAAGGTTGGCTCTGTAGAAACTTCCTATGATGGATAGATTGGACAGATGTCAATATTCAATGATTGACAAGATGAGGACTATGGCAGCACCTACGATGATGACTCCGTGATAACGACATGATCAGATGTGTTGATGATTGTGGCGAGAGAATACCTTCCTAGCTAACAGGAAGTGTTGTTGTATTTGTAACTTCGGAAGATATTCTGATGCATATTATCACTGTATATTGTTGTACCCCCATCAGAGATATGTTTCCCTCCTTTTGGGATGTCATTATTGTATATGGTCATTGAGGTAAACCCTCCGTTGTAAGTCGACACAATAGTCCCCAAGATAAATAAAATAAAATGTACTTACGAGTATCCCTAGGTAGGTTGGCCCCAAAGAGGTTTCCTGGCCAACCTAGTGTTGTAATTGCAACTTTTTCCCCGAAATTTTTTATTTTTAGAGTCCCCCCTTTTATTTTTTAGTATCTAGACGGCCTACGAATGTTTTAATTCTACCAAAGTTTACCCAGGACTCGGTTGTTTTTTGAAAAAACTTAGTTTTTTTGCATGTCCATATCGGATTTCTAGTTGACTAGTCTTCCGATACAACGGAGGCATAGTCCACTATCTATCCGATGTGTTTATCAGAAGCCTTCCGAGGTCTAAGCCGTTGTATCGGGAGTGAGTTTATCTAGGCTCTCGGTTATAATCTACCAAGGTTCCGACGTCTTAGTATAAAGTGGATCCGATGGACCGAATGTCCCTTCAACTATTGTTTTCCAATGTCCGGTGAAGTTGGTTTTTTTTCGTCGTCGGTTAGCTCTTTCGGAATGAGCCAAGAGTCTTAGCTTGTCCATCGTTCGACGTTGCGGAGGGAAAGTATTGAGTCGATCTGAAGCATAGTGATGTCCCCGCCGATACCGAAGAGTTAGTTTCCCCGATCTCCGATGTGACCTCCCTATATACGACTACTGGGTGGGTAGAGTTGTTCCCGTCCAACATTGCGGATGCGTTTGAGGCTATAGGTCCGGCGTTGGGGTTAAAGTTTTTCCCGCTAGTTTTGTCGTTCCCAGTCGAGGTTTATATAAGGCCGTTTTGGGATTCTTACCTGTCATTCTCACCCTAGAGCCACCCAGTCCCACACGCGCAGCTGTCAATCTCCTCTACGCTTGCAACAATCATCTCCTATCTAGGTCGACCGTCACTGCATTGCCAGGTAGGATTCGTTCATGGTTTTATCTTATGTTTGGATTCTTTTTGTTGTTAAAACCGTCGGGGTGGATAGGTTTAAGTTTTTCGCGGAAGGGTAGGGTTTTGTGTTTTTTGTGGTTTTCCTGCAGTAAAACTTCCTTTATTTTGAGTGCGACGTGCTTATTTGTGAACGTTTTCATTATTGGCCAGTTAGGTTTCCACCCAAGCCTCTGCGTAGCCATGAGTGCGCTATCGACAGTTGTGTGGATGGTTAGGGCACGGTGCAGACGAGCGTTTCACCGTCTGCACCATGTTGTTCTTAGCCTAGGGTCGAATAGTCATGTTTTCTTTGGCGGTATGTTTCCATGGGATACATGAGGGCTGCGTAGCTATAGGGTTTTGAGGTTTTGTTTGAGTGAACAGGCGGTATAAGCTTTTCCCCTGTCGAGATGCACATATAGATTTGAGGAGGCTGGAAGAGGTCAAGATTTAAGCTAAGAGAGTTTTAGTAGGTTTGGGGGGCAGCATTATTTTGCAGTTTCTCTTTGTTTAGAATCTTTCATTCAGAGGAATTGTGGGCTGTGGGTAATAATTTTCAATATGCATATCGTTGAAATGGTAATATTTGGTTGTTGTATTGTTTTCTTATTACAACTGATTGATAGAGATAAATAGACTGAGATCTTGTTGTATAATGGCTACAAGTAAATCATCAACACAACAATATGCCGAGAAAACAGAAGAAGAAATCCCAAGCATCCGAGGAGGAACCTGAAGTGGAGGTGATAACCAGAGTGGAAGTCATCTATAAATATACTAAAGCTATTATTGGAGTTGAACCAGAATATAAATGGGGAGAGGTGTATAGGATGATTTCAAGCCAGACTGTTCCAGATGCTGGTTTTGAAGATATGCACATATATGCAAATATTGAGAGGTCAGCCCTTATGAAAGTGGCTACCAGACCTGAGCTGTTCCCATGCGCAGAGGTGATAGGGTGGATTTTGCCTAGGGCAGATGTTACAAGGATGATATTGGCAAATACAGCCAAGCAGGGTTATGCTGCTTATAGCCCAGCTTATGTATCTATGGCGTATAATTTACCAACAGCACAAACTTATCTGACTGAAAGTTGGTTAAAGGAGTTGAATTTAGACATGGTGGATACAGTCAACAAGATGATGATCCCAGGAAAAAACTTCTGCACAAGGCCTTCTGGAGAGTACGAGACATTGACTCTCCGTAATCCATATAGGTTCATTGCTTTAATGCTGAACAGAATCTTTGGAAGAGCTAATGGGAAAAGTTTTAAAATGCGTTGGATACCAATTATCTATTTTGTTGCTACACAGGGTACAATTTTTTACTGGGCAAGTATAGTATCCAACAGTCTGTCAGCTTGTATAAGCGCGGCATTGGGAGGAGTGTCCCAAAAGAAGTCAGAATTTTACATGAGTTCTATTTTGATTGATTGCATTTTGTGCACTCAGCCATTCCCAGCCTTAAAGTGTCATCGAGATAAGGACTGAGCTCCAGTGTATGCGGCCTATAAATTATTCTGGGCCCTAAAATATTACAACCATTATAGGGAGATTTGCGAGCATTTCATTATGCCGTTATATACTTTGATTTTCTTGGTCGAAAGCAATTGTATGTTAGAAGAGGCTTTTCAAAGTTGTGCAAGAATACGAAAGTTATTATCTAACAGAAGAAGGTCTATACTTAAGAATGTATGGTGGTTCGAGAGCCCCTTCTCTTCTGCCAAAATATGCCACAGACTATGTAATTCACAAGGAGGCTATGAGGCAGTTGTATATTGATGGGATAGGAAGCTTCCTTTTTGAGCAGAAGAAGGAATTCTACCCTGCAGTGCCCTTTTTTGTTGGAAGTTACAAATTTTCAAGGGTGAAGAATGCATCTGAGTTTGTCAAGGAATTGGAGTACTTTCGTTTCGGTGAAATGAATTTCCACAAGAATGACTCCGAGGGCAAAGTCAATGATTATTGCACAGAAGCTGGATTGCATTTCGAATATACCAATTTCTGGGATAAGGATGAAGAGCCCTTCCGAAATGCTAGGAACATGACCGCTTTAAGGAAAAGGTTCAAATAGAAGATAGCTACCGTTGGTGGTAAAGGAAAGCTTGCTGAGAAACAGAAAAGGCAAGAAGAAGAAGAATAAAAAAAGAGGCAGGAAGAAGCTAATAGACTGGTACAAGAGGTTGAGAACTGGCTGAGAACATAAGAGGAAGAAAAGAAACGAGCTGCTGAAGAAGCAACAAAGAAGATTGAAGAAGATGAAATCCGGAAAAAGCAGGCAGAAAGTGAAAGGTTCAGATTAGGTGTCCAAAAGGAAAAACAACAAACAGAGATGACATCTGAAAGATCAAGAACAAAGACATTAGAAGGACAAGACCCTACGGATCAAGGACAGGCTCAGTCTGATATTGACCCATTAGAGCCTGTTGTTCCTTCTAGCAATACAGTAGGAGAAGGTTCAGTGTCAACTTCTGGAGTTGAGTTAATTCCTTTCGTGCCCACTGAAGGGGAAGAGGTGCCGGATTTTAACACTATCTTTTATGACAAGGAAAATAAGAGAATCGTCAAAAGAACCGAGAAGAAAGTGGACACTAGGGGTAAGCCAGGAATGATCGTGATCGATAAGACAGTGGTTCACGGCACACACAAAGATCCACGATTAATAGCAAGGGTTGGGGTAGCTTTAACCCTAGCCACTGAGGATAATGTAGACAGAATCATGACAGACCTAGAACAGTTATAGAAAAGGGTCACACAGTTGAAAGAGACTTTGAAGAAAGAAAGGAGTGAAAGTCAGAGTCTGAAAAGGAAGTATGAGGATATGATCGGTGAAGTTAAAGTATCAAAGGCAGAATGTCAGACTCTGCAGGCCGAGAAAGATGCTTTGGTAATATCTGCAGGAAATACAGAGAAGAATGCCCAGACCACCTTGTCTGAGTTTGGAAAGCTACAACAGCAATATCATAGTTTGGAAGCCGAGAGGGATGAGCTTAGGATATCAGTGGAAGAATTGGATAAGGAAAAGGGCAGATTGGAAGGTCAAGTGATAGAGTTGGAAGAGCAGAAGACCACTGCAGAAGGGAAGGCTAAGCTATATGAGACTCAGATAGCAGCCTTGGAGGATCAAAAGAATTTACTAGCAGCTTCACTGAAGTCAGCTATGGAGCAGAAGGTTGATATTGAACCTTTAAAGAAGCATGCCCTTACGCTCTGAAAGAAGATTCATTGAATGCAGCTGCAGATGGTGGAAGAAAGATTTAAAGTTCAACAGATAGACATCAGATTAGAAGAAATTGTAAATACAACCTCTTATTTTTTGGATAGGACACAGGATATCCTAGAGACTCTGCAGGGAAGGATGACATGGGTAGAAACGAACAAGGAATCTCCCACAGATACACCTGTCAAAGACTTGGAAATGATAAAGCTGGACTACGAGCTGATAGAGTATGCTAGCAACGCAGCGGAAGAACTAAAAAAGACCGTGAAGAAAACAAAGAATGCCTGTGCTGAATTCTGTAGGAGAGTGCTCCTAACTTATAATCAGTATCAGACCTCTGTTGCAAAGAGACTAGAAGTGCTACTAGAGCATGAGATGTTTTTGAAACAATTACAAGAGAGATGCAACAAAGATGAACAGGCCATTCAGCAAGTCAAGGAGTTAGATGAAAAGATACTTAAGACTGAAATAGCACATGTGGCTGTGAGTATCCACTTGCTAGAAGACCAACTGCGCTTGATTCCTGCCAGGATAGCGGGTGTAAAAGCCCAGGCAGCTCAGCACGAAATTACTATCAGATTTCTCGAACCTTTAGGTTTTGAGAATATAGCAGCAGAGGCAAATGTGTGGAGAAAGTTTATGAACGAGCAGGCTGGACCCTCTTAGGTGGAATGTCTAGCACTTTAATAAAGAATGTAATATATTGTATTTATCTTTTGTTCACAAGCTAAAAGACAAAATTTTGTATGGGAAAGGTTGAGGAAGCCCAAAAGACAACGAGGGCAGCTCAAGAGTTTTTTGCTTTTTGTATAAATATAGGCAAGCTTGATCTATGAAAGGACCTTTTTTCAGACTATCTTTCTGGAAGATTATTGTAAAAAGAACTATTTCATCTTATAATAAAGAGTTATATTTTTGCGGCTCGAGAAAGCAATGTGGGGTTTCAAATGTTTGACATGGACTTGTTGGATGTGAACTATTTTTGTTTCAGCTTGTTTTCATGAACTGTGAGATCGTTCTAACTTATGAACTCTTTCATGTTATGAATGTGCTCCTGTTTATTTCTGTGAAATTTCCACAATCGTATTTGAGTAATGAATGCTTTAATTAACAATGAGCTACCTCTTTGTTTATCTGTCCACTGATATTCATGTATTCAAAAATATTAACAGCTACCTATAAATGTTCTTGCTGCATGATATACAATACATTACTCAACATTAATTACAGTATTGCTCCCTAGGGATAGGTTAGTGAATATTAGTTTTCTTTGTTTACGATTTAGAAGCGAGAGAGGCTCCCTAGGGATAGGTTAGTGAATCTTAGTTAGTTTTCTTTGTTTACGATTTAGAAGCGAGAGAGGTAAGACGAGAGGTAAGAACCTGCGCATCACATTGTGACACTCCTTGTTATCTCTATCGATTGCATTTAGTTAGGCACTTGCATTTCATACATAAACATAAAACTAAAAAATACACTTAAATTAAGCTTTAACCGTTACTTAAACTACGATAGCCGGACCGTAAACCGAACGGATTCCCCATACCAAACAATAACGAGCTAATTGGGAACGCTTATTGGAGAGAATCCCTACTGTTGTTACCTGCGATTTTCCAGGCCTCAACAATTTTGGCTCTAGAAGGAGGGCCACCAATGCATGGTTGGCTGAGGAAGTCCGCTTTCTCGAGATTACTCCACCAGTGACAGTTCTGAAACCAGTTTACCTCAGAAACCCACTCCTGAAGAAGCAGGAAAGGGGTATCTCTATCCCATTGATAACGAAGTGGTTGAAGATTTAAGGAGGATTACCAGGGCGTATGCGAAAAAGATTGGAGGGTTACCTATAATATCTGTTCTACCTAGAAGAGAGTATCGAAAGAAGAACTGTCCTCAATTGGAAGATTCAGTGTTGGTAGAAGATCTTGAAGAATTGGTAGAAACAGCCTTACAAGAAGTTGACCAACCTTTGGATCAGTTGGGACCAGATTCCCTTCACTGTTCACCTTTCCAGACCCTTGTTCAGTCCCCACCTCATACTCCACTCAGAATCATGGCCAATGTGAATGCCAATCAGCCACCTCCACAGCCTGCTTGGAGAGCTAGTTCTCCTTTAAACCTGACACCTCTGTTGCATGACATGCCTCAGAGTTTTGACAAAATTTTACCAAAGTTTGAACCCAATGAAGGAATCCTTGTAGATGATCACTTGCAAAGTTTTTATCTGGATTTAGAAGGTTGGCAAGCAACAGAACATGAAGATGTAGTTTGCAGACTTTTCCCGCATACCCTGAAAGGGAAAGGAGCTTCATGGTAATTTGCCCTACCAGCAAACTCAATCACGAATTGGAATATTTTTGAGAAACTGTTTAGGAACAAATACGGAATCTAGAAAACTCATGTAGCTTTAATGAAAGGATTGATTGCCTTAAAGAAAGAAAAGAAAGAGAGGGTACATAATTTTACTCAAAGGTTTGCTGCATACCTGAATAACTTCAGTGTAGCTGATAAACCATCCGAGCATGCTCTAATTGAGTATTATACCTCATCCCTCGGGCCTGATCTAGCCATGTTTGCTAAAAGATCAGTTAGGCCCACTTTGGTAGATACTTATGAAGAAGCTGAGAAGGTAGAGGCAGAATTGGAGAGTATAGAACACTATCCTACGCAGTAAGATGAAAGAACTTATGGAAACAAAAAGTCCCTATTATTAACTAAACCTAAGGATGAACGATCACAGGAGTTAGATGGGATGGTGAAGATGATGCAGAAGTTATCAAATCAGGTGATTGATTTAGAAAAAGAAAAGGAGGCTCATAAGCAATACAAGCCTTATTATAAAAAAAGAGAAGACAACAGTCAACCATAGCCTCCTCCACACAGCCTTTCAGCAATGAATTTGACCGATGTAGGAATGGATAAGTTTTGCACTTTCCATCAACAACCTCATTCTAAAAAGAATTGCCCACAGTGGATTAATTCTATGACATTAGTAATGAACCAATTATTGGATTCCAAGCTAACAGAAACTGAGGAAGAGAAAGGGAAAGATCATGAACCTACAGAAACACAAGAGGAAGACACCTTGGCTGTATGGGACTGTGGGTCTATGTTCAACTTAGAAGATGAAGGTTTCCCTAACAAAGAAGAAACATCAGAGACCAATGTCACAACAAGGAGTCAGAATCCATTAAAGGAAGATAACTTGATACTTCCAAAGATCAAGAAACTCCAAGAGAACATGAAGAAAATGAAGAGTAATACTTCAACTGTTAACATACATGAGTTTGTCATTTCAAACCAGAACATTAAGAAAGTCAATACGCCTGTAAAGCCTACTGAAAATAAAACTGAAAATGTCAAGAAGAATCAGGATGAACATGAGATGGGATATGACATTGTGGAAGACATTAAAAAGGCTAAAGCAAATATCTCATTGTTTGAAATGTGACATCTACCCCAACAAAAAGAAAATCTTTTGAAAGCGTTGGAGACACCCAAGAAGGAGCCTCCCATTGACAACCAACCTGAGGAAGAGATTGGTGAGGCGAGCTTAGGAGGAAAATCTAAGTATAAAACTCCAGCATTTCTTCTAACCTTTGAGATTTTCAACTATAATGTGCATAACTGTTTAGTGGATTCAAGAGCATTAGTCAATGTCATGCCTCTCTCAGTTTGCAAGCAAATCAATGGTTAACCTAAACCAACTACTGGCCAAGTTCTTCAATTAGACAGAACAACAGTCAAAGTAATAGGAAAAATGGAAGATGTTTTGATCCGTTTATCTGCAAATGAGAGGGTATGTCAGTACATAGACATTGTCATAGCAGATATCTCGGATGGTTATGGTTTGGTTTTGAGCTAGGATTGGTCAGCGAGGTTAGAAGGATATTTTGCATCGGATTGGTCACATTTGTGGTTGCCTTTTAAAGGATGTCAAAATCAGATAAAGGTGTTAAGAGAGCCTCAAATGAAGTATAATGTGACTCAGTTAGAAGGAAAAAATGAACCAGTAAACTCTGTGTTGGGAAACTATTTCATTGAATTGGAACCGGGAAATTACCAAGCTGAAGAAGCCAACAGTATACCTGATATCCAGCCCGATCTCCTTCAATTTTCAAGGGGTGATGAGTTTGATTGTAACATAGTAGATTTAGTTTCATATGTAGTTAGAAATTCAAATTCAGTAGGAGTAGAAAGTTTTTGGATTCTTTATTTCGATGGTTCTAAAGCATTGGAAGAATCAGGAGTTGGCTGTGTCCTGATTGATCCAGAAAAAAATAAACATTTTCTTTCATGTAGGTTAGAATTTGAATGCACAAATAACACAGCCGAATACAAAGCACTAGTTCAGGGACTTAAAAAAGCAATAGAATTAAAAGTAAAAAATCTAAAAGTATATGTAGATTCTGAAATCGTTGTTAAACAATTTCGGAACAAAATACATTGCATTTCACCGCATTTGAAAGCTTACCAACATGAAGTTTGGGATTCACTGATCAATTTTCATGCATTCAATATTGTGTCAATTCCTAGATTAAAGAATGCAACAGCTAACTTATTAGCTATCTCAGCTGCAAGATTAGTACCTTCGAATAATAGATGCTCTATTGAATTGCATTTTAGGCCTTCTGTTCCAGATAACATCACAAATCTAAGGGTTTTTGACAATGATCAACAAATCTTGGAATGTTTAATGAATGATGATACTTTCAAAGGGGCAATAATAGATGACAAAGAACATCAAGCAGAATTACAGTACGGAAATTTCATTCCAAAAAGAGTGAGGACTTCGGAACAGATGTTTGATTTAGACAACAAATTCAGAAAGCCAGCGAATGTTAAGATTCAGAGCTCGTCTTTACAATTCGAGCTGATAAATCTAGGGACAGAAGCTCAACCCAAATATGTGAATCTGGGTAAGTGTTGTTCACCCGGTGAGAGGAGTAAACTCATCAGCTTATTCAATCAATATAAGGATGTATTTGCTTGGACTTACGAAGACCTAAAGACATATGACACTAAAATTATACAACATGTGATTCCAATCAAGGCTGGAGTCAAACCTTATCAGCAGCCTCTGAGAAAAATGCATCCAAAGCTAGAACCCCTAATTCAAAGTGAAGTGAAAACACTGTTAGATGCTAAAATCATATTTAAAGTCAGACATTCAGAATGGGTCTCTAATTTGGTACCAATGCGAAAAAAGTCTGGAGAGATCAGACTTTGCGTAGATTTCAGAAATCTTAATCATGCATCAGATAAAGATACTTATTCTGTCCCACCCATGGAACAAATATTACAAATAGTCTCAGGTTCCGAACTGTTCTCTCTATTAGATGGATTCTCCGGTTATAATCAAGTATTAGTAGTCGAAGAGGACAGGCTCAAGACCACTTTTAGAACCAAGTGGAGAACTTTTGCGTATAGGAGGATGCCCTTTGGACTTATTAATGCTGGAGCAACTTTCCAGAGGGCTATGGATATAGCTTTCCGTGGTCTGATTGGCCGTAGTGTCGTGGTCTATCTAGATGATGTCACAATATTTTCAAAGAAAAGAGAAGAACACGCTTTTCATTTGAAACAAATTTTTAAGCGCTACATGAAATATGGCATTTCATTAAATCCTAAGAAATGTGTGTTCCCAGTCACAAAAGGAAAGCTACTGGGTCATGTCATTTCTAAAAAAGGGATCTCCATAGACCCAGAGAGGATTAGAGCCATAGAACAGACCCCTTTACCCCATAATAAAAATGGCATGCAATTTTTTATGGGGACAATCAATTTTGTGCGAAGGTTTGTGCCAGACTTTGCTCAAATAGTCAAACCTTTGCAGCAAATGGTTAAGCAGAGTGTGTAGTTCAAATGGACTGATTTGGAGAAGAATGCATTTAACAAGATCAAAACATCTGTTGCTCATGCACCATCACTCAAAAGTCCAAATTTTGAAAATGATTTTATTCTGTACACTTTTGCTTCCGATGATTCATTAGCAGCTGTGCTTACACAGATAGAAGATGGGGGAGATGAGTACCCCATATCATTTATGAGCACTGGTTTGCAAGGGGCTGAATTGAACTATCCCACGGTTGATAAACAAGCTTATGCAGTTTTTAAGGCGGTAAAGCAATTCAGGCCATACATACTTAAGAATCACACCAAAGTAATAGTCCCACACCCAGCAGTACGATCCCTTTTTGTGCAGAAATAATTGGGAGAGAGAAGAGGTAACTGGGTGACTGCTTTGCAAGAATACGATCTTGAATTCAAACCAGCAACCATAGCTAAGGGACAAGGACTTTGTAAACTAATGGATGAAGGTCAAAACAATGAAGACAATAGCTGGGATAATGAAGCTGAACTACACATGGTGGATGTATGTCCTCTATTTACAACTCCAGACTCCTGGTATCGAGATCTAGTCCATTATCTTCAAGAAGGGTATTTGCCGGAGCATTAGAGTCCCAAGCAAAGAAGAGCATTATGTCTGAAATCAGCGCTATATCATATTATTAATGGGGTGCTGTTTAGAAAGAACTAGGATGGAGTCTTTCTCAGATGCTTGGAACAAGAAGATGCGAAGAAGGTTGTAGCAGAATTACATGATGGACCTATTGGAGGTCACTTCTGAGGAGACACAACAGTACATCACTTCTGAGGAGACACAACAGTACATAATATTCTTAGAGCTAGATATTATTGGCCAACATTGTTTAGAGATGCTCATGCTCATGTTAGAAAGTGTGATACTTGCCAAAGAAGTGGTGGGAGACAAGCTAAAGCAACAGGACCATTGAAACCAGTGATCATCTCGAAACCCTTTGAACAATAGGGACTTGACATTATCGGAGAAATAAATCCAAATTCCTCATTGCAGCACAAGTATATTCTGACAGCAACTAATTATTTCACCAGACGGATAGAGGCCATACTGTTACGGAAAGTAAACGAAGATGCAGTTATGGATTTTTTGCAAAACCATATTATGACCAGGTTTGGGGTTCCAATTTCCCTGGTTTTTTATAACGCTTCTTATTTTTCATCTATTAGATTAACCGCATTTGCTAATGAAAGAGGAATTAAGTTACACTTTTCTGCAAACTACTACCCACAAGGAAATGGTTTGGCAAAATCCACAAATAAAACTCTGATTAGAATTTTAAAGAAAACAATGATAGAGAATCAAAGGAGCTGGCATCTAGCTTTACCTAATGCACTCTGGGCCAATAGAGTCACGCCAAAGAACTCCTTAGGTGTGTCACCATACACTCTTGTCTATGGAAAAGAAGTTGTTCTACCTCCTAACATTCTGTTTCCATCTTCCATACTAGCCCAAGAATCTAGGGGTACTGATAATGAAATTTTGCAAATCCAAATTTATAATCTGTTGAAATCAGAAGAGTCTAGGTCCAAAGCCCGAAAAAGATTTAAGCATCAACAAGAAATGGTGAAGCGTTGGTTTGACTAGCACAAAGATGGAAACAAAGAATTCGAAGTAGGGGATCTGGTTCTTAAGTGGGATCACCCGCATGATGAGAAGGGAAAACACACTAAATTTCAGCAACTATGGGTAGGCCCTTTTCAGATTGCAGCAAAGATAGGCCCCTCGACTTACAAGTTGCAAGACTTACAGGGGTGGGAGGAGAACTTACCAGTAAATGGTTTAGTTCTCAAGACTTATTTTTCTTGATGGTTTTGATTTTGTTCTCTTGTACATAAATAAATGTTTTGATTCGTTTGCTTCCTTTAGATTAGATTTACTTGTTTGCTTTTGCTTGCTTAGAGTTTGATTGCTGGTAGAGTTTGGTTTATTTATGTTTCAATAAATCAGCACGACTTTTGGTTTTTTGGAGTTCATCAAAGTTCTGGATAAAGTGAAATCTTTGACCAAGGACTACCTACTATTTATGCTTACAATGCTCAAAGATTCTTCAAGACTAGCAGATTTTCTAAATGGATTATGAACACATTTGAAGTCCTGCTTAATCCCTGTAAAATAACTAAGGATAGAAAAGTCCAAAGTACTATTTTGAGGCTCCATTCATCTCACATTAAAAGCTGCCCTAGGGGGTAACAGCAAAAGACCCATGGAAAGGAAGCAAGGTAAACAGTGTATTATATTAAATCATCCCATGCCATAAATTGAAAGCCAAAAGGCTAATAAGAGTCAAAATCTCCTAAAAGCAATTTGTACCAAAAACACATACTGAACCGCATCAGCATGAATAAGATTGCCAAAGTTCTTCTCCGTCTGTGAGTTAAAACTAAAATATCTCTCACACAAAAGGACACTATGGATAGAGGAGCCTGAACTAAAATTCAAAAAGAAAGCAATCAGGAGGACTCAAAAGGACTAAAGTCCAAAAGCATCAAAAGTGCAAATTGGCATGGGAGTGAGGAACAAATAGATATATCTGTTTACCATATGTTACGATCCTATGGTGTCTAAGTTGGAAGTCACCCGAAATCAGGGGCAAAATAAAACTCATATCTTCAGCCTCAGAAGAGTTATCCAGACTTTGAAATTATGGTTCCCTTTTTGAAACTTGGACTATCATCAATGACTAAAGTTCATAAATCTTGCATTTTGGAATCCAAATATCTTGAAGAAACCTAATAAAATGATATCATTGAAACAGTCTGTTGTATCAAAGAATAAGTTGTTCAGAAATCTGTGTTCGCCAGGTAGTTGCCAATTGTTGCAGCTGCAACTTTTTCCTCGAAATTTTTTATTTTTAGGGTCCCCCCTTTTATTTTTTAGTATTTAGACGACCTAGGAATGTTTTAATTCTACCAAAGTTTGCCCAGGGCTCAGCTGTTTTTTGAAAAAACTTAGTTTTTTTGCATGTCCATATCGGATGTCTAGTTGACTAGTCTTTCGATACAGCAGAGGAATAGTCCACTATTTATCCGATGTGTTTATCGGAAGCCTTCCGAGGTCTAAGCCGTTGTATCAGGAGTGAGTTTATCTAGGCTCTCGGTTATAATCTGTCGAGGTTCCGGTGTCTTAGTATAAAGTGGATCCGATGGAACGGATGTCCCTTCAACTATTGTTTTCCGATGTCCGGTGAAGTTGGTTTTTTTTTTGCCGTCAGTTAGCTGTTTCGGAATGAGCCAAGAGTCTTAGCTCGTCCGCCGTCCGACGTTGCAGAGGGATAGTATTGAGTCGATCCGAAGCATAGTGATGTCCCCGTTGATACCGAAGATTTAGTTTCCCCGATCTCCGATGTGACTTCCCCACATACGACTACCGGGTGGGTAGAGTTGTTCCCGTCCGACATTGCGAATGCGTTCGAGGCTATAGGTTCGACGTTGGGGTTAAAAATTTTCCCGCTAGTTTTGCCGTTTCCGGTCGAGGTTTATATAAAGCTGTTTTGGGATTCTTACCTGTCATTCTCACCGTGGAGCCACCCAGTCCCGTGCGCGCAGTTGTCAATCTCCTCTATGCTCGCAGCAGTCATCTCTTGTCCAGGTCGATCGTCACTTCATTGCCAGGTAGGATTCGTTCATGGTTTTGTCTTGTGTTTGGATTCATTTTGTTGTTAAAACCGTTGGGGTGGATAGGTTTAGGTTTTCCGTGGGAGGGTAGGGTTTTGCGTTTTTTGTGGTTTTCCTGCGGTAAAACTTACTTTATTTTGAGTGCGGCTTGCTTATTTGTGAACGTTTTCATTATTGGTCGGTTAGGTTTCCACCCAAGCCTCTGCGCAGCCATGAGTGCGCTATTGACAGTTGTGTGGACGGTTAGGGCACGGTGCAGACGAGCGTTTCGCCGTCTGCACTATGTTGTTCTTTGCCTAGGGTCGGATAGTCATGTTTTCTTTGGAGGTATGTTTCCATGGGATACAAGAGGGCCACGTAGCTATAGGGTTTTGAGGTTTTGTTTGAAAGGACAGGCGGTATACGCTTTTCCCCTGTCGAGATGCACATATAGATTTTAGGAGGCTGGAAGAGGTCAAAATTTAAGCTAACAGAGTTTTAGTAGGTTTGGGGGCCAGCGTTATTTTGCAGTTTCTCTTTGTTTAGAATCTTTCATTCAGAGGAATTGTGGGCTATGGGTAATAATTTTCAATATGCATATCGATGAAATGGTAATATTTGGTTGCTGTATTGTTTTCTCATTACAACTGATTGCTAGAGATAAATAGACTGAGATCTTGTTGTATAATGGCTATAGGTATATCATCAACACAGCAATATGCCGAGAAAACAGAAGAAGGAAGCCCAAGCATCCGAGGAGGAACCTGAAGTGGAGGTGATAACCAGAGTGGAAGTCATCTATAAAGATACTAAAGCTATTATTGGAGTAGAACCAGAATATAAATGGGGAGAGGTGTATAGGATGATTTCAAGCCAGACTGTTCCAGATGCTGGTTTTGAAGATATGCACATATATGCAAATATTGAGAGGTCAGCCCTTATGAAAGTGGCTACCAGACCTGAGTTGTTCCCATGCGCAGAGGTGATAGGGTGGATTATGCCTAGGGCAGATGTTACAAGGATGATATTGGCAAATACAACCAAGCAGGGTTATGCTGCATATAGCCAAGCTTATGTATCTATGGCGTATAATTTACCAACAGCACAAACTTATCTAATTGAAAGTTGGTTAGAATTGAATTTAGACATGGTGGATACAGTCAACAAGATGATGATCCCAGGAAAAAACTTCTACACAAGGCCTTCTGGAGAATATGAGACATCGACTCTCCGTACTCCATATAGGTTCATTGCTTTAATGCTAAACAGAATCTTTGGAAGAGCTAATGGGAAAAGTTTTAAAATGGGTTGGATACCAATTATCTATTTTGTTGCTACATAGGGTACAATTTTTAACTAGGTAAGTATAGTATCCAACAGTCTGTCAGCTGGTATAAGCACGACATTGGGAGGAGTGTCCCAAAAGAAGTCAAAATTTTACATGAGTTCCATTTTGATTGATTGCATTCAGTGCACTCAGCCATTCCCAGCCATAAAGTGTCATTGGGATAAGGACCCAGCTCTAGTGTATGAGGCCTATAAATTATTTTGGGCCCATAAATATTACAGCCATTATAGGGAGATTTGCGAGCATTTCATTATGCCATTATATACTTTGATTTTCTTGGTCAAAAGCAATTGTATGTCAGGAGACACTTTCAAAGTTGTGCAAGAATACGTAAGTTATTATCTAACAGAAGAAGGCCTATACTTAAGAATGTATGGTGGTTTGAGAGCCCCTTCTCTTCTGCCAAAATATGCCACAGACTATGTAATTCACAAGGAGGCTGTGAGGCAGTTGTTTATTGATGGGATAGGAAGCTTCCCTTTTTAGCAGAAGAAGGCAGTCTACCCTGCAGTGCCCTTTTTTGTTGAAAGTTACAAATTTTCAAGGGTGAAGAATGCATCTGAGTTTGTCAAGGAATTGGAGAACTTTCATTTTAGTGAAATGAATTTCCACAGGAATGACTCCGAGGGAAAATTCATTGATTATTGCATAGAAGTTGGAGTGCATTTCGAATATACCAATTTCTAGGATAAGGATGAAGAGACCTTTCGAAATGCTAGGAACATGACCGCTTTAAGTAAAAGGTTCAAACAAAAGATAGCTACCGTTGGTGGTAAAGGAAAGCTTGCTGAGAAACAAAAAAGGCAAGAAGAAGAAGAATAAAAAAAGAGGCAGGAAGAAGCTAATAGACTAGTACAAGAGGCAGAGAACTGGTTGAGAACAGAAGAGGAAGAAAAGAAATGAGCCGGTGAAGAAGCAACAAAGAAGATTGAAGAAGAAAAGAAAAGAAAAGAAGAAGATGAAATTCGGAAAAAGCAGGCAGAAAGTGAAAGGTTCAGATTAGAAGGTGTCCAAAAGGAAAAACAGCAAACAGAGATGACAGCTGAAGGATCAAGAACAGAGACATTAGAAGGACAAGACCCTATGGATCAAGGGCAGGCTCAGTCTGATATTGACCCATTAGAGCCTATTGTTCCTTTTAACAGTACAGTAGGAGAAGGTTCAGTGTCAACTTCTGGAGTTGAGTTAATTCCTTTCATGCCCACTGAAGGGGAATAGGTGCCAGATTTTAACACTATCTTTTACGACAAGGAAAAGAAGAGATTCGTCAAAAGAACTAAGAAGAAAGTGGAAACTGGGGGTAAGCTAGGAATGATGGTGATCGATAAGACAGTGGTTCACGGCACACACAAAGATCCACGATTAATAGCAAGGGTTGGGGTAGCTTTAACCCTAGCCATTGAGGATAATGTAAACAAAATCATGACAGACCTAGAACAGTCATAGAAAAGGGTCACACAGTTGAAAGAGACTTTGAAGAAAGAAAGGAGCGAAAGTCAGAGTCTGAAAAAGAAGTTCGAGGATATGATCGGTGAAGTTAAAGTATCAAAGGCAGAATGTCAGACTCTGCAGGCCGAGAAAGATGCTTTGGTAATATCTGCAGTAAATACAGAGAAGAATGCCTAGACCACCTTGTCTGATTTTGGAAAGCTACAACAGCAATATCAGAGTTTGGAAGCCGAGAGGGATGAGCTTAGGATATCAGTTGAAGAATTGGATAAGGAAAAGGGCAGATTGGAAGGTAAAATGACAGAGCTGGAAGAGCAAAAGACCACTGCAGAAGGGAAGGCTAAGCTATATGAGACTCAGATAGCAGCCTTGGAGGATCAAAAGAATTTACTAGCAGCTTCACTGAAGTCAACTATGGAGCAGAAGGTTGATATTGAACCTTTAAAGAAGCATGCCCTTACGCTCCGAAAGAAGATTCATCAAACGCAGTTGCAGATGGTGGAAGAAAGATTTAAAGTTCAATAGATAGACATCAGATTAGAAGAAATTGTAAATACAACCTCTTATTTTTTGGATAGGACACGGGATATCCTAGAGACTCTGCAGGGAAGGATGATATGGGTAGAAACGAACAAGGAATCTCCCATAGATACACTTGTCAAAGACTTGGAAATGATAAAGCTGGACTACGAGCTGATTGAGTATGCTAGCAACACAGCAAAAGAACTAAAAAAGACGGTGAAGAAAACAAAGAATGCCTGTGTTGAATTCTGTAGGAGAGTGCTCCTAACTTATAATCGGTGTCAGATCTCTGCTACAAAGGGACTAGAAGTGCTGTCAGAGCATGAGATGTTTTTGAAACAATTACAAGAGAGATACAACGAAGATGAACAGGCCATTCAACAAGTCAAGGAGTTAGACGAAAAGATACTTAAGACTGAAATAGCACATGCGGCTGTGAGTATCCACTTGCTGGAAGACCAGCTGCACTTGATTCCTGCCAGTATAGAGGGTGTAAAAGCCCAGGATGCTCAGCACGAAATTACTATCAGATTTCTCGAACCTTTAGGTTTTGAGAATATAGCAGCAGAGGCAAATGTGTGGAGAAAGTTTATGAACGAGCAGGCTGGACCCTCTTAGGTGGAATGTCTAGCACTTTAATAAAGAATGTAATATATTGTATTTATCTTTTGTTCACAAGCTAAAAGACAAAATTTTGTATGGGAAAGGTTGAGGAAGCCCAAAAGACAACGAGGGCAGCTCAAGAGTTTTTTGTTTTTTGTATAAATAAAGGCAAGCTTGATGTATGAAAGGACCTTTTTTCAAACTATCTTTCTAGAAGATTATTGTAAGAAGAACTATTTCATCTTATAATAAAGAGTTATATTTTTGCGGCTGGAGAAAGCAATGTGGGGTTTCAAATGTTTGACATGGACTTGTTGGATGTGAACTATTTCTGTTTCAACTTGTTTTCGTGAACTGTGAGATCGTTCTAACTTATGAACTCTTTTATGTTATGAATGTGCTCCTGTTTATTTCTTCGAAATTTTGACAATCATATTTGAGTAATGAATGCTTTAATTAACAATGAGCTACCTCTTTGTTTATCTGTCCATTGATATTCATGTATTCAGAAATATTAACAGCTACCTGTAAATGTTCTTAATGCATGATATACATTACTCAACATTAATTACAGTATTGCTCCCTAGGGATAGGTTAGTGAGTCTTAGTTAGTTTTCTTTGTTTACGATTTAGAAGTGAGAGAGGTAAGAACCTATGCATCACATTGTGACACTCCTCGTTATCTCTATCGATTGCATTTAGTTAGGCACTTGCATTTCATTAATAAACATAAAACTAAAAAATACACTTCAACGGTGGGCCAGGCCGCAACCGGTAAAATAAGCTTTAACCGTTACTTAAACTACAGTAGCAGGACCGTAAACCGGACAGATTCCCCATAAACAATAACGAGCTAATTGGGAACGCTTATTGGGGAGAATCCCAACTGTTGTTACCTGCGATTTTTTAAGCCTCAACACCTAGTTAGTTGAGTAAGTCACTAAACGGAAGAATATAAATAAGGAGGCGCTCTCCCTATTTGGGAACACACTCATACTCTCTCATGTGCATATTAGCAGAGAGAGGATGAGGAAGAGAGAGAGTTGCAAGAGACATCTTATTCTTGGGTTTTTCCATCTTGTGATATTGTCGAGGAAGTTTGCAGGGTTTTCTCCTTTATGGTTTTGCCAATGAAAATCTTTGTGTCTTGTGTCTCTTGTGTATCTTGGATATATTGTTGTGCTTGTTATTCTTTCAGATAAAGATCCTAATCAAGTTGAATAATATTGCAAACACTAACAGTGCCAAAACTTGCTAACATGAGTGAATCACTCTGAACGAAAGGATGGAGTGAGCTAAAGGGAGGTGTATACCCCATTTAACCCCAAGAATGTTGTAAAATCCCTCAACGCCCTCCTCAAAGTAGCAAGAACGCTTAGCATGGAAGTTAGCTTCCTCGAAGGAAAGAGACCAGGGAGAAAAGGTGCCAGCGTGCAGAAGAGCCAGGTGGGTGTCCTAAGTGGCTGTGAAGGGAGATGAATGTCTCGTAGCTGAAGCAAAGGTCACCAGAGCAAACAAACAAGGTATGGGATCATGTGACCTAGTAATCAACCCCTAGGAGCCCTAGACACCAACCCCGGGGTTAAAATCCCCAACAAAGGGCAATCAGCAGTGCCATTAAACCATAGTACTCCTAAAGGAAGGACCAAAGGGCCCAACCATGACTAGCATTTCTCAATAACATCCCTCCTGGTCAAAAAAAATGGCTCTCTCCCTGGGGCACATCTGAAGGTGCACTGGGTACAAATGCAGGGTAACACTGGCTCCAATTGCAGGACGAGTGCTCTTCCCAGGAGTGCTCAAGAACCTGTAAATCTTCTGGTACCTATAAACCTAAACACACATCAAATATCCAAAGGGATTAAAAGCATCTAGAGGCAAACACTTTCGCCCTGCCTTGTTCGCAAAATAACGGAAACAAACTAAGAGCAATAAAGACTAACTAAATCATGAAAGGACATCAAATGCAATGCAAAGGTAACCGTAACATGCCTAGCTAAAATGCAGCTAACCCTACCTATCCTAAGCATAGTAATCAAGATTCAAAATAGGTTAGGTGAAATCATATCACCAATGTAACTGTTGTCACATATATAGTAGTTGGGCTACTTTATTTCTTGAGCAGTGCTGAGCAGTTCTTTGAGCCAGTCCTTTACTATGAGATCAGCAGATGATGAGCTAGCAGTTGATGATCTCTCACTTTTAGCAGATCCAGAGTGTCCAAATTGACCAGTTCTATGCCATGACTGAGCCTCATGACCCCAGATTCGATGACCGAGTTAGCCATTTCTATGACCCAGAGCAGAGATTGATATAGTGCCTATGTGTAGCAGCAGTAGTTGTCCCAGGGATTTTCAGACTTGATTTTAGATCCAGTGCAGGTATATGACCCAGGTGATATTATGGTTTCTGCTTATGGACTTTGATGTTGCTCTATTACCTATTTTAGCAGTGAAACTCAATTGATATGGATTATATGTTGGCAATATTTTATATTGGTTTACTTGAAATCTAAAGTATAAATGATCCAATGGTTTTGGCCAGGAAATTCCTTTGTATACTCATTGACCTTATCCTAATCCTAGTATGGATTTAGTCTTTTTCCCTCATATGGATTATATGTTGGCAATATTTTATATTGGTTTACTTGAAATCTAAAGTATAAATGATCCAATGGTTTTGGCCAGGCAATTCCTTTGTATACCCATTGACCTTATCCTACTCCTAGTATGGTTTTAGTCTTTTTTCCCTCAGGGACATAGCTTGCTAGTTTTGGCATCACCTCCATTGTCTCCATCCATACGTTGCATTCCCGGTTTCATTGACTATCCTGATTTGTAATTTGACTAGAGACATCTAGGATTTCCCGCACCTTCACTTTTATGTTGGAATAGGTCTCCATGTATAAAAATTGCGTCACGGTGTTGGTTTATGTGATTTTTGTCACAAGGAATGTCTACCTCTAGGTTTTGAAAACAAGTAGTCCTACCAAGAAAGTGTCTTTAGATACTAAGGCATCAAAGCTTAAAGTTATTCTGAATGGATGCCCTGCCAGCCAAAAAAAAGTGTCTTTAGACACTACTGGAAATGAAAAATAAAACTAGCCAGTGGCCAAGAGATGAGCACTCATCCATTGTATGGTGTAAGGTTCATGTATCCCCATAAGGTATCAGGGAGGCAAGCCCAAGAAAGCTAAGCCTTGGTCGTTTTTTGGAAGCCCAAAAGGCTTTCTAGGGCACCTGCTCTTAGAGGTTGGCAAGTTATAACTGAAAAATAAAGTTGATGGCTAGAGGATGAGCACTCATTTTTTTGTATAATGTACGGCTCATCTGCCTCACAGGGCAGCAGGGAGAGACTGGCCCAAGAAAGTCATGTCTTTGTCATTATCTGGAGGCCCAGAAGGCTTACCAGGGCACCTGCCTTTAGAGGTCAACTAGTGAAATAAATGCTAAGCAAATTGAGTCTTAAAAAGATTGTTTGTCTAGAGTCTAGTGGAGCCAAGTATAACACATATATATTCAGTCATAATATAGTAGCATTAGTCATGTGGCAATGATGAGCATTCATTTCAACATGTATTTTATCCAGACTACATGCATTAGACTTTATATGAAGGCAACAAACAATACCAACTCTGTAAACAATGTTTTAGCAGTAGTATAGTATCAGTTTTGAATCAACATTTATAGTGGCGTAACCACTAAGTATTATGCAGCAATAAAGATACTCATTACAGTATAGAATCATCATTCATTACGTGTTAAAACTGACCTTTACGCATGCATACACCAGTATATATCAGTCATCATTCACAGTATTTATAGCAGCATTAATTATGTGAAAACAATGAACAGTAGTACAAGTGCATGTAAGCAATTATTCTCTCAACTTTGGCATTAAGTTCTGAGGTGTTTTGCAGACTATATGTGAAGGTGAAAGGTGTCAAGCAACTGTTACTAGGACAAGGTTTGGGTAAATGGGAGGGCTGCCACTGTAAAGGGCAGCCCTAAGGTAAGGGTTTGAGTTGTCACAAAGGGAGACCCGAGATGTGAAGAGAGAGAGGACTAGGGCAGCAGCGAGGGTAAAAGGTAACTAGGGCTTTTAGGGCAGAATTAGGGTTGTTTTAGGGCCTTTTAGGACAGATTTTGAGATTTTTGCAATTTTTGGATTTTTAAGGTTTTCTATAATTCCGCCTTAGGGTTTTTAGGGCTTTAGATGCTAGAGCGAATTTATAGGGAAGGTGGCCGAAATTTTAGGGTGGCCAAAAAATGCAAAAAATGTTACTTTTTTATTTTTAGGGTTTTCAACATAAAAATGCAAACCTAATCATAACCCTAATTTTACCATGAGAATGCAAATTTACAGATGCAAAATGCAATTTATCTAACCCTATTGACTAGGTTTTGGAAAAGAGGGAGGTTTGAGACCTAGGGAACAAAACCCTAGCACAATCCTACCCTAACCTAGAGCATCTAAGGAGTGAATAACTAGCCTCTAGAGAAGATTAACCTAGGTTTACAACTAACCCCTAGAGCCCTAAATTTCTAACCCTAGAAGTACTTCTAAATGGACGTACTTCCACAACCAAGGTGCCTAAAGTTGACAAAGATCTAGCCAAGACAAAATGCAACCCTAAAGGATACCATTCAATCCATAAACATACATCATTCATCAACAAGTAGCAAAGAGAGATCAAGAAGCAAACCCTAGATAACTCCTTGTGCATGTGTTAAGCACAAATCTAGCATCACCTTAGCAAAAGCGTTGAACCAAACAAACTCCAAGCATTGGTCATCAAACCCAAAAAAATTCCTTCCTCAAGAGGAGCACATCACATCCAAAGAGCCGTAGAAGGGTAGAAAAGTAACATAGTGTTTTATCCCATAAGTTTTGTCTTTAAAATGAAAGTGAGGAGATCTATTTATATGATCTCACACACTTTTCAAAATATCCAGGCCTATATGTCTTCAAATAAGTCAATTTGAAATTATAAAATGTCAACTGAAAATTGAAAGAAAATAATAATAAAATATAGCCTAAGGTAAGCTTAAGGTAGGCTACCTAGGGTATTTGTATCCCCAGGTGCCAAAACACACTCAAATAAGTGAATCACTCCAAACGAAAGGATGGAGTGAGCTAGAGGGAGGGCGTTATACCCCATCTAACACCTAGAATGTTGTAAAATCCCTCAACGCCCTCCTCAAAGCATTAAAAGGCCTGGTACAAAGGATGACTTCCTCTGAAGAGATAAGGCCAGGGAGAGCAAGGACGCACTGACTGAAGGGCCATGAGGGGGTCCAAAGTGGCTGCAAATGAAGATGAGTGTCTTGTAGCTGAAGCAGAGGCCACTGGAGCACGTAAAGAAGATATGGAGCCATGTGACCTAGTGGTCAACCCTTAGGGGTCCCAGACACCAACCTTGAGGTTAAAAAACCCCTATAAAGGGTAGTCAACAATGCCATTAAGCCATAGTACCCCTAAAGGAGGACCAAAGGGCCCGACCATGGCCGCCATTGCTCAGTAACACCGCTCCTGGTCGAAAAATTGGCCCTCTCTCCCTGGGGTACACCTAAAGGTGCGTTGGGTATAGGTGCATCATAACAATGGGCCACAATAAAACAACCCACAAACCCACAAGATCAGGGTGAGCCATATAAGGTGGACAAACAAGACCAGTAATCTTTTCTCTCTCTCAAGGTACATTGTTTTATATACCAACATAGATCCAAATCCTAGGCTCTATCAAGCGCTGAGAGGGATCAAATCTCTCGAGGTGCAAACCTCTTTGTAAGTATTCCACTCAAGGATCTACTAGCTTTAGTGTGTTCTATATTTAGCCATTGATTTGATTCAAACCAAAAGACACATCTTTTTATTTAAGGTCGACATATAATATTTTTATTATTAATATTTAATATTATCTATGGCCAACATACAATATTTTTTATTATTTTTTATTTTGTTAGGAACGAAAATTACAACATTTCCCCCATACATGGTTTTAAAACCATGTGCAAGTCCCTCCTAAAACCATGGGTTGTTTAGGAGGCCTTGCACATGGTCTTAAAACCATTTGCAAGGCCCTCCTAAACCATGTACAATAAAACCATGGGTTGTTTAGGAGGGCTTGCACACAGTTTTAAAACCATGTGCAAGGCCAACATTTTTTTGCGGATAATTCAATTTTTTATTTTTTATTATTTTGTTACATTAGAGGAAATTTGGGGTCTAAAATGGGCCTTATAAGAAAATGAGCCAACAATAAATTATTGTGAGTTGAAATTCAAGAACCAATACAATTTCAATAAAATGAGTCAACCATAATGGTTGAATTGACATATTTGTCATAAAAAAACTACTTTTTTTGTTTGTATTTTCTTGTTTTTTGGGTAGCGGGGTCCGTCAAAAGTATGCAGTGTGGGTACTCGTTGGATGCGGAATTTAATTCTGCATCCAACGAGCTCTCTCGCTCGAAATTTGAGTAAAAGAACATGGAGATATATTGAAAATAAGAACCAAAAAAGTAGTTTTTTTTTCTTTCTTCCTCCAAAATTAATAAATATTATTTTATTATTTTATTATTTTCCTCAGAAGGCCCATTTTAGACCTCAAATTTCCTCTAATGGGTAGGAACATTACAACATGTCCCCCATATTGTGTTGTTTTTCTGATCAACACTTTTTTTGGCAGATAATTGATTTTTTTTTAATTATTTTGTTAGGTAGGAACATTACAACATCTCCCCCATATTAGGTTGTTTTTATGGCCGACATTTATTTTGGTAGATAATTAAAATTTTTATTTTTATTATTTTGTTAGTAACAAACGTTACAACATCTCTCCCATACTCGGCAATATTATTTTTGGCCGACATAATATCGACAAACGTTACAAGATCTCCCCTCATACTGGGTTGTAGAGCGCCTCTCGGCGCAATCATCACTGTATAAGGGGGAGATCCAAACCAGATGGTACAATCCTTTGGTCCTCAATACTGCTCCTAAGGGTTAGGTGCTAGTTACATCATCAAAGGGTAGCCAGTTCCTTGAGAAGCAACCTAGCAGTAACGATTAGGAGAGAAGACATCACACATCATCATCTTCCATTCTCAAAGAATGACTCTCAACCCTCAGCTGAGATTCAGTGCCAGACTGAATCAAATTCGTAGTAACTGACCAGGTGCCTCCATTCTCCTGGAGAATGGCTCTCAGCACTAAGCTGAATTTCAATCCCAGACAAAGTCAAATTCCTGGTAAATGACTAGGTGCCTCCATTCTCCCAGAGAATGGCTCTTAGCACTAAGTTGAGCTTCAGTCCTGGACTAAATCAAATTCCTGGTAACTAACCAAGTGCCTCCATTCTCTCGAAGAATGGCTCTCAGCACTAAGCTGAGCTTCAATCCCAGACTGGAACAAATTCCTGGTAATTGACCAAGTGCCTCCATTTTCTCGGAGAATGGCTCTCAGCACTAAGTTGAGCTTCAGTCCTAGACTAAATCAAATTCCTGGTAATTGACCAGGTGCCTCTATTTTCCCGAAGAATGGCTCTCAGCACTAAGCTAAGCTTCAGTCCCAGACTGAATCAAATTCCTAGTAACTGACCAGGTGCCTCCATTCTCCCAGAGAATGGCTCTCAACACTAAACTGAGCTCAGTCCCAGACTGAAACAAATTCTTGGTAACTGACCAGGTGCCTCCATTCTACTGGAGAGTGGCTCTCAACACTAAGCTGAGCTTCAATCCCAGACTGAAAGTTGATCAACTACCTGCAAGACCTACTTGGACATCGTGTCCCTGGTCCCAGCCCAAAATACCCTAGAGGCATATAGGGGCCCTAGCTGCATGCTAGGGGCTTTGCCATGGCATCAACCTGCTTGGTCCCAGACCAAAAACCCCAGGAGACTACTGGGGGCCCTAGGGTACCTTCTAGGATCTTACTCTGCCCTAGTTAACTGACTAGGGTACCATTCTCCCTAGGAATGTGTCTCGCAGCTGCACTAATTTTAACATTGGTGTCATTGTTGTATTTGGAGTTTGATTAGGAAAGATCCCAATCACATAAATGGTAGCAACCAGGCTGAGAGAATACATGAATACACGAAGATGAGTAAGAATATTTATCTAATCAATTGGGATCTTTTGAACCTAAGGAGGTGAATCATGTTGAAAGACAAAGATGTCCAATTATCTCAGCCAACAATGTGTGCACATGATTTCAAATTGATTAGGAGACATCGAACATGTTTAGAAAACACAAGAATCATTCGAATATACACTGATAATGTGTTGGTTTTTCATTTTGATTTGACGATGGTCTTTCTGACCAAGATGCTGTAAGTCAGATGACGAGAAAGTCTCAACTAGACGATGTCCAAGAGTCTAGTGTTCCAGCATTCTGAAGAGATTGCAGCAAGTTCAAAATAGTTACAACTTTTGCTACTGAGGATATGGTTGTGGTGGAAAATGTATTGCAAAATCTGAATGATGAGCAGTTGTTGAGATTGGCAGCGGGCCTAATCTCTATATATGACTTCAATGCACAAACAAAAGAGAGTGATCAAAAGGAGACTGGCAAAGGCAGAGCAGAGGCCGAGATGGAGGCAGCTTGATTTGGCTTAGTCTATTGAAGGATGAAATCAAGTTTGGGTCATCATCTTGGAAGTGGTGGGTAGAGGTTGGACACCAAGGAGAGAACAGCCAAAATTCAGGAGGGTTTCAAGGAGACATGTACATAGAATATAGTTCCTAAATAATCACATTCATCAATGGTATTGTACAGTCGATAGACATGGCGATGGAGATTTAAAATTTAAATTAAATCAAAGAGAATTGGGTGGCAATTTCTCTTCTACATTTAAAGTTGCACTCATTTTGTTTTCCTTTTGACTCCCCACTTATCTAGCTGCAGGTTTCATGTGAGATACCTGTGAGTCCAAAGGGTTAGCTTCCCTGGAAATAAGATGTTGTAGGCTGACAATACAAGCAGAAGCTGCAACAATAGGATCAATTGAATGTTGTGGAATCGCTGCATGTCCTCCCTTCCCAGTTATTACTGCCTTGAAGAAACCACATCCTGCTGTCAAAGGACCAGGCTTGGTCATAACAACACCAGTTGGATGGTCAAAAGCCAAATGCATTCCGAATATGGCTTCTACATTCTCTAGTGCCCCATCTTTTATCATTCTTTTTGCCCCAGCACCTGCTTCTTCCGCTGGTTGAAAGATTAGGACAACAGTTCCCTGCAGTACAACAGATATAATTAGGAAGAAAGAACATAGAGTAATGTATAGACAAGAAAATAACTACGACAAGCACTAAATCACTCAAAATTATGAAGTATCAAGATCAATTTCCAGCCTCGGCTCTTCTAGATTTAACACTAGTTTAAGAAGCCACATCACAAAATTGACAGAAATTTATGGGATCTAGAATATAAGGAATTCGATAGTGAAAACCAATTGTATTTGAATTCGAGATTAATTATAAGTCTACGGAACTCAAAGTGTAGGATTAGGTTAGCGAGTTCCTGGGTTAGTCAGAGTCTTACTAGCATGGTTGAGCTTAGAGTTACTCTTGAGTTTGCAATGCCTAGACACCAGCAGAGAGCACAAAACAAAAACCTTTTCGAAAAAAAAATACTAACAGCTGTAGTGTACTTGGGATATATTAGTACTAATATATATCATATATATCAATTTTAGTTACATCTAAATTTTCACAATATTTTCTCCAAGTAATCAAATATCAATAAACTAAACATTACAGAGTTTAAAATAAAAAAAGTTATCCATTTTAGTTACTTTTCTTTGGCACACTCGAGATTTTGCTTTTATCCTACCAGGAATGACGCGTTTATATCTTTTAAAAAAAACTGCTAATAGCAAAAGCTTAAAAAATTCACCAAATTGCTTACGCCTATGTTATTCAGAAAGGAGATCAGAACATAATCAGTGTTTCCACAACTTGCTTACACCTATGTTCTTCATAATCGAAATCAGAACATAATCACAGTGTTTCGATCTTTCGACAACAAAGCAACAAATAAATCGCATCTTCAGCTCAAGCCAAGTTAGAAATGGGCGTCATTTAAACAATTGATTTGCAACTGGTGCGAAAAAAAGAGAGATCAATATAAACCTGTAACATGTGCTGGCGTTCTTGCAATATCTTTGCAGCACCTAGAAGCATAGTGACATGCCCATCATGTCCACAAGCATGCATTTTTCCAGGGTTCTTACTCTTGTGTTCCCACTCAACCTCCTCCTGCAATTTGTTCAAATACCAGAAACCTATGAATGAATCACAGAAATAAATAAAGAACACATCTCTAAAAATATCACCAGTATATATTCATCTTGCAAATCTCAATATTATTTTCATAACCATAATCACCACCATAATATTATGGTTATTATTTTCATAATAACCATAATCTAAAAGTCTACTCTAAAATAATCACCAACCCCTAATCATCTTGATCCCAAATAATAAGAAGCATTAAATTTCTCAAGGAATCAATTCCCAGAATTTCCGCCTATCACTCCTCATATTTTGGCACCTAGAACTATCAAGATACAAATCCATATCCACATGTAATTATTCTTGAGTCAAAACTGTGCAGTGGATAGTCATAATTCTACATATAATTCCATGTATTGATTTTTTTTTTATATTATGGTATCATATAAAACCTACTCCAAAATAATCACAAGACCATAATCATCTTAGATATTCATCTTAGAGTAGTCTAGATGGGCGACGATTTCACCTGTTCTAGAAATCAAAGTTAAAACTGCTTAATCTGAGTGTCCTGGGGTATATCAAGGCCACTGAATCTATTTTGAGATTCAAAACCACCTATTTTGAGATTCAAAACCACTATTTGTACACCACAAAAAACAGATTTTTAGAAAAAGGATCACCAGATTCCTAGTAAAACCTCAAGAAAACAATTCCCAGAATTTTTGCCTACCAATCCCAATATTTATATTTTGGCACCTAGAGGTATCAAGTTCCAAACCCATATCAACATGTAATTATTCTTTGGTCAAAACTGTACAGTGATTTTATATACAATTCCATGTCTTAATTCTTTACTGATAAACCATCATATCTCTAAAATAATCACCAGTCCATAATCATCTTAATCCCAAATATAATAATCACCACCCCATAGTCATCTTAATTCCAAATATAAGATGTATTAAATTATTAAAAAAAACAATTTCCAGAATTTTTGCCTATCAATTCCAATATTTTGGCACCTAGAGGTATGAATTTCCAAAACCCATATCCACAGGTAATTATTCTTGTGTAAAAACTCTACAGTGGGTAGTCACAATTCAACATACAATGCCCTGTATTAATTTTTTTACTGATAAACCATCATGTAAAAGCCTACTCTAAAATAATCACCAGCCCATAACCATCTAAATCCCAAATATAAGAAGTATTAAATTCCTCAAGAAAACAATTCCCAGAATTTTTGCCTATCAATCCCAACATTTTGGCACCTAGAGGTATGAATTTCTAAAAACCATATACAACTGTAATTATTCTTGTTCTGTACAGTAGGTCATCACAATTCTACATACAATACCATATATTGATTTTTCACTTATAAAATGAGGACCTTGCAGAAAACTCCCTGGTTAAAAACTCATATCTACATTAAATTTTTCAAGTATCGGTTTCAATATTTCTACCCTTACAACTGTTCATTTAAAAGCTACTATTACTATCATATATTCATCTTCAACTCTGAGCAATTATGCACTTAGAAGAGTCAACTTCTTCAACACATCAATCTCAACTGTGAAATCATATATTCATTTTAACTCTGAGCAATTATGCACTCAGAAAAGTCAACTTCTTCAACATATCAATCTCAACTGTGAAATCGTATATTCATCTTTAACTCTGAGCAATTATGCACTCAGAAAAATCAACTTCTTCAACACATCAATCTCAACTGTTTCACAGCCACAAACACTTACCTGAATGGGTAGAGCATCCATATCAGCTCTGAGGGCCACAAAAGGAGGGCCTCCTGTGCCAATGGAGGCGACCACGCCTGTTTCCGCGAGAGGCCACCGATACTTTATGCCCATTTTATCAAGCTCGCTTCTGATGAGGGCACTTGTCTCGAACTCTTGATACGCGAGCTCCGGGCGCTCGTGGATTTTTCTGCGTACGTTTTTTAGCCATTCTATGGTTTCCGGCAGCTTTGCCAGTCGAAGAATCTCCTGCGAGACTCCGTACGAAGAAGAAGAAGGGGAAGTTGAGGCCTCCTCAGCAATACCAATGGCGAAACGGTCGATGGCAGATGCATATACGTCGTCCAAATTGTTATCAGAGTCTCCCAAACGAATCTCGAGGTCCGAATTGGAACATCTTGCGAGACTCCCGCAACACAATAAAATGGGAATAAGAATGGGAATGAGATTCAAAGCACAGGCGATCCCAGAAAGGCAACTGGTGGCACTGGCCATCTTAATTTTGTGTTGGCAGGCGATCAATTCTACGACACAGGGAATGGGGCAGCTTGACAAAATCACTCAACATGGGTTTGGAAATAAATTCCTGTAAAATTTCGGCTTTAAAGGAATCTGTGTGTTTGGATTGGTTCAGAACTACTATTAAAAACAATTGGGCAAAGTTCCATGTTCAGAAAAACCTTGGATTATAGTGGATCCATCATTTACAGAGTTTTTTAATGATCAAATCATTCATTTTTATATTTTTTTATATATTACTGAAAAATAGATGATACTTGATATCAGCTATAATTAAAGTTCCATGTTCAGAAAAACCTTGGATTATAGTGGATCCATCATTTACAGAGTTTGATCAAATCATTCATTTTTATATTTTTTTATATATTATTGAAAAATAGATGATACTTGATATCAGCTATAATTATTGATTATTGATTGGTAAAAGGTTTGTCTTTATGGGACTTAAGGAAATAGAGAAATCTTGGCAATATTGGAAGTTTGTTTTTTTATGGACTATTATTGAGTTATTTCATGTGGTATGGTTTTTTTTGAATAAGGATGATGAGTAACTAGCATTTGCTTACAGCAGTTAGGATAGCTCTTTATGATAGGTTTTGTTAATTTCTAAAAAATAAAATAAAAATGATACTTAATATTATGTAACTTTTAATATTTAGTTTGAGTGATGATGAAGAAACAGTGAATATTAAGTATTTTGAAAATACTATACTTAAAATTGAGTTTTTGGTCTTTCCTTAAAACATAAATTTGTATTTGATTGGTTAAGAGCTTGTCTTTCTTTTCACTTCTTGGACCTTGAATTCCCACTTCTTTGTTAAATTGTTTTTACAAGATCATTTATAAGATGGTCGCTGTTAGGCTTAATAAGTTACTTTAAGATATAATTTCTCCAAAGCATTCTGGGTTTTTAGAGGGCAACAAATTAATTAAGCTACACAATTAAACTCTTTGGGTTTTCTCATCTTGGGTATAGTTAAATTTCTGTTTTGAAATGCATTGAAATGTGATATTTACGGTTCTGTCTAACCCATTGGGGTATGGACAGTAGTTTTGATGATGTACAAGGTTACCTTTGATTCAATAGAATATCAAGGAATTGTTTTTTTCGACTGATAAAAAAAATTATAAAAATTATAAAAAAAAACTCCTTGGGTTTGGATTGGAATTAGTACAAGTAATCAATCAAGATGATAGCTATGTTAGACTTTTAGAATATATATATATATATATATAAGTGTATATTTATATTATGTGGAGTTTTAAAATTTTATTATTTAAATCAAACAAGTGGGGTGTGTTAATATAAAAGGAGATTTGTTAGTGTTAACTAGTTTTTTTGTAATTACAAAAAGTTATATATATATATATAATTTGTCAAGTTAATTGTACTTTTATATATATGACAATTGATGTGTTTACACATGTGAATATATAGAAGCTTTGTTTTTATGTTATTTAAATAATACAAGTGGTGTGCCTTAATACAAAATGAAATTTGTCATTGTAACATAAAATACTAAATAATAATATAAACAAGTAAAAATTAGAAGTAAAGTTGTTTATACCTATTTTAAGAAATGGTTTAATTAAATAATTTATAAATGTTTTTATTTAATAGTTTTGCATAGCCTAAGTTTAATTTAATAACTTAGAAATGTTTTAATTCAATAGTTATCTATAACTCAAATTTAATTTAATAATTTAGAAATATTATTTAATAGTTATATATAGTCCAAAATTAAAGTTTGACAATAAAACAATTAGATAATAAATTAGAAGTCCATAAGAAAATGTCATTGTCATTTACAAATATCAAATTTATATTAAATAATTAATATTGAAGATATTAACTATGTAATAATTTTTTTAGATATTTTATAAAATTTGCATTTCTTTATCAACAAAATTTTACTAAAACAAAATCTAAATTTATTTATCAACAAAATTTTACAAAAACAAGATCTAAATTTTCCTAGTAACAATCAAAAGACTAAACAATTATTAAACTTTAGTAAATCTGTAGTGTAATGTTCAATAGTTAAAATATTATTCATCAAATTTGTTTGAATAAACCATTAAATAGATTTTTAGAAATATAAAAATAAATAAATAAAAGTTAATCTTTACTTTTATTAATATGTTAGTGTATGAAATGTGAAAAAAAAAGTTTAAAACTCTATGACGATGATGATTAACGTCCATTGAGACCAACTTTGGTCTATCGGACCTTAAGAAGGATTATACTTGGTTTACTTTAAAATCTTGTTCATGTGCTCAAAAAACTTGCTAAGAATTTTTCCAAGCTCACTATAGTTTTTGCAAGTTAGAATGTTATAAAGGTTTGTATTGTAACAAATATTATGAAACTCGGATCTAATGTGGGTGTAAGCAAGGCACTCTAAGAGAGTGATTTTCATCATCAATGCTCATAGACTCACACAGATGGAAAACTATTTCCGCCCATGGAGTTTTAGGAATAGACCAACGCTTGGTTTCACTATGGAGTTCATGAGAGTTTGTTTTAATCTTGGCTATATTAATTTTCTTCCATTAGCTAGTTACTACGGAGAGATACTTCTGATCTTCCAAGTTAGGATTAATGACCTCCTTAGAGTATCTTAATTTTCTCTTAAGCACTAAATTTTCCTCACACCAGAATTTCTCTTTAAACTTAGAAGTAATAATAGTTTTGGCATTATCAATGTTCTGCTAAATGTCGTTTTCATCAATGTCCCAATGGTTTAACCAAGCCATGGTATCTTTACACCAACACCGGTTGAGGCATAGTTGGTTTTGAATTGAGTTTAAAACAATTTTAGGAAGTCTTGTGTTTCCCATGTTATTTATCTTATGCTCATACATCAGGTACCTATTCATAGCCATGCTCTCGATGGGGGAAAGATCCACTTCTATGAAGAGAATATGATAAGGCGTATTGCTTTTAATTTTGAGATTATAAGTTATAAACCACTTCTGGATTTGCTCAATCTTCCTCAAATATTCTCTAGAAATGTTGCACCCCCATACTTCACAACCATACAAGATAACATGGATGACAAGAGTTTTAAAGAGGAACTTCTTTTTATTCCACATGACCACATTGGCTAATTTACAATTATTTTCAAGACCAAAATAAGCTTCTCACTCTCCATTAATCATTTTCTCAATGCTATAGTTCCAATTGAGCTTGTGATGAATATTAATTTTGAGATACTTCTAAGAAGTCACTTCCTCTAGATCTCTATTATCATAAATAAAACGTGCATAGGTGTCTTTCCAAGATTTTATAATCATGATTTTTGTATTGTCGGTGTTAACAATCATACCCATGTTAGAGCAAAAATCTTTAAGAATTCTTAATTGCTTATCAAGAATAAAAGACACATTTCCATAAGAACAACATCATCAACATAAAGTAGGAGGATGATAACTATCCCAGCTAAGATTGTACCGACGCAACCTTCGTCTTCCTCTTCTAGAAGATTTAAAAATTTGTACGAGTTGAGAGAAAAAAATGTCCAAGTACACACTAAATCCAATCCAATTGTTGGAGAGTAGTGATGATTTCTCTTTGCTTCTCTATTTGCAAAGTAAATACCAAATCTGTTACAACCATGCTTTGTTTGGTGCTTGGTTGTCTTCTCTTCTTGTGCTAGATTTTTGGACAAAATCCTCTTTTTGTGATAATCATTATATGATTGCCAAGTTTAAAATAGATGCTACAAATCTTGGACTATTTATACTTTCACATGTATTTGTTCCTCCTAAACAGTCAGTAGCACATATGCCCTTTTGTGGTCCTCTATATCATTTCTCTTTCAGAATATTCTTGGACTCACAAACACCCCTTTGGATTAAGGGGAGGAATGTTGGAACTCTAATCCATTAGGTGAACATAAAGAGCCACTGAAAGTCAGAGAGACCTCTTTGAATATAAAACCAAGGGTCACATCATTGTATTAATATGTATACTATCTTAATGAAAAAATGAACACTCATGCTTATCCTATATTAGGTGTTCCAACAAATTCAATACAGATGAAACATATAGAGAATATTGTTATCACATATATATAGTAGCCGAGCTACCATATTCTATTTTTCAGATACAGTACATTTTTATGCTAGATCTCTTACATATGAGATATTGAGATGAGCAGTTTTGACAGATCAATATTTTGTTAGTGGACTATTATACTCTCCCATGTCAGGACTGAGTCTCAGGACACTCAAATTCGAGGACTGATGTAGCCAGTTAGTCATTTGCAGAGCAGTTCGTGATGCCCAGATTGGTTTTAGTGTTTTCTCATTAGACAAATGATGGTTCAGATGGATTATTTGCATGGTAATGACTCAACATTTATTATATTGTGTTATGGTTATCATTGCTCTTATACTTATTTTTGTGACATATACTAGCATTTAGTGTCATGATCTGGAGGTCATAAATATATGGACTTGGATGTATTTGTATTATGTATTGATGTCCCTACTTAGACTTGGAAGTTCCTGATCTATACTCATTGGTGTTACCCTCCTTAAGGAAAATTGAGGTGGTCATTCCCACCATTTCTTTGGCTTGCTAGTGTTGGCTTCATCTTTCATTGTCTCCACCCATCCATTACCTTCCAGTTTTGTTTTAACCCGATTTACTACTTGACTTGTGGCATGGAGGACATTTCCCCGCTAGAACCTTTGCTGGACAAACCTCCCTGTTTATACTGTGTCTCGACTCTGAGTTGGTGACAGAACTTTCCTTTGGTAAGTTGGATTGTATCCCTAAATCATTTTGGTTGGTTGCCCCGATGTTTGGCACTGTGCAGAACTCTCCTTGGTAACTTGAGATGTTGTTGGCTAAAACTGAAAGCTCATGTACTACTTGTATTGGAAATATTTATATATGCGCCCATGAAAAATGTAAATTATAAACCGTGTTTCTTAACATATGCGAGCAAAGGGCAAGAGCAATGAAATGCTAAAATACCCCATGAAAGGTATAAGAAAAGGTCTCAAAAGCAATGGTTAAATATATGCTATATCCAAATATTGTTAACCTTCTAAATTTGAATATGTCCTGGATGAAAGATGCGATTAGCTGTGCTTTTAAGCACTGGTGAAGTCCCAAAGGGTCATATAGGCCAAAAAAGGCCATGGAAATAAAATTGATGGTCCTAATGAATCTGGATCAAACTTGATGTAGACACGATGCCTAAGTTGAATAAGCACTCTCTGAACAACTCAACCATTTGTAAGGCATTGTCATTCCCTGTGTTGTTGTTTGTCCAGCATGTGGTGATAGTGAGTTTTCCCTTTCCATATCCAAAGTGTCATGATGTTAAGTTTGTAGTCATCCTTTTCCCTAGCCTTGTCAATTTCATCCTTCACCCTTCACTAGCAAATTGACTACAACTATGAAGTGAGTATAGTCCTGAAAGTCTCGTCTGAATAATAATAAATAAAACCCTATATATGTATTTGGTTGATGTACTGCCAATGAGGTGACTGCTACTTGTTATGAATGTTACTTAAATGATTTGTAGAGCATGTCTTAGCCGTGTAACACTTACAGCAGATGGATGATAGTCTGAGTTATATTATTGGTATCTAGTCATTTAGAGGTGATTGTATTGTCTATTGGATATTGTTGATGATCAGGCAGAGACCTAGAAAGGGTATGAGTATACACCCTAGATGGATTTGGACTCTCTGAGTCTAGTGAGATAGCTTATTTTCAGTTCCTGGCACTTGCAGAGATGGTCAGGCTCATTTTACCCTTTTGGTGCAGTTTTGCTCCACACGATGATGTGTCTGAGCAAGGAGATGTTTTTATTAGATCTCCTAGGGAGCTGTATGGGGCATAGGGGGTGAAGCCACTTGATTGTACCATAGCGCCCCCATCCTAGAGAGATTGGTGGGCTCAGTTGGACAATGCAGGCACCCTAGGAGGATGTTTTGGCAGGTTCACATTTCCTGAGGCAGATTAGAAAATGATTAAATGGCTATTGAAGAAATTGATTTGGGCTACTGAGGCAAGGAAATGACATGGGATGAGTCATGATGATGAGAGTGATGTCCTCTGCACCTTCTCCAGCAGTTGCAGCACCTGATTGGGCCCACACCTATTTTTTCGGGCATTTTTATATTATTTTCTGGAGCTTTTGAGAGGCTCACTATTTCCTCAAGGAGGCACAAAGTCAAAATTTTAAAATATTATATTATTTTGTTGTGCCATGGGGCACCCAGAAGGATTTAGTTAACACTCCATAGACCCACCATGTGCTTCATTTATTTCTTGTTAAGTGGGGTACCATATTTATGGGTGATCTAGTCCACTTTGGTACTTTATGGTTATATTGATCCATGTATTGTATGTTGAGCTCATCTCAACCATTGATTAGAACATTTATATCTTTTAATCTTAGCTACTCATTTTGAAAGTGGTTAGGATTTTGGTTCTCTCATTTCTATTTAAAGGAGAGAGCTTCTCATTTGTAGAGGATCTTTGGCTCTTGGATATGATTAATAGAAAAACTTTCTTGTGGTTATTTTTTGGATCTCCTTTGCATCTGGTGTTCTTATATGGTGATTAGAAATTCTTTTGCTTCCTAACATTCGGGAAATTTGTGTGAGATCTATATTTTTCTGGGATCATTGTCTTGTCTATAGGAGGGCGACTTCATTTTGGGCGTTTTTGCAGGGGATCCTCAACTCGCTTAGCATTAGAGGAAATTTGGGGTCTAAAATGGGCCTTATAAAAAACTGTGCCATGGATGAGCTGAATTGAGTTGAGTTTTTAAACCAACAGAATTTCAATATCTTTGGTCAACCATTATGGTTGAGTAGGACACATAATGCTTATGTGTCATATTTTTATTTGACAATAGCTAACTCCATATCAACCTCACATTGGTTAAGTTCTTGAAAAGATCACCTTGAAATAAGATAAATAAACTTTAACTAATAAATATAGAATATTTTATTTGATCACTACTTCCAACTCCTCTAAAACATAACCTTCTCATTAATTAAAATTGTAGTGGAAACATTTTGAAATACTAAAAACATTTATTAATCAATTTTTTAAAAAGAAAACTAAATAATATTTAATTTTAAATAGACTTATCTTGAAATACTAAATAAAAGATATTTAGTATTTTTAATATTATTAAATAATATTTAAAAAAATAAATATATTTAATTATTACATCCAAAAATAAATAAAACATTTAAATACTAACAAAATAAAAAATAAAAACTATTTTTAATGTTACTAAAATATAATAAAATTTTATTTTACTTTTTTTCTCTCTTACCTACCTATCCATTAAACCATAATTTTTTTATATTAATATAAAAAATAATATGAATATACATAATTTATTGTTTTTTATTTTATGTGATGTAATATTTTTTATATGAATTAATATAAAATTTATATTAAAAAATAATAGTGATTTTTTTTAATTTTTTTAATACTATTATAATTATATTTTTCATTATAAATGAATATATTTGAGTTTTACATTTATTAAATATATAAAAAGTAGTCGTCAACTCATTTTAAAAAATAATAATATAAAATTCAAAAGTTTGCTATCATTTATTATGTGTGCACAAGAATCTAAATATTTCATTAATATTTTTAACCAATATATTTTAACTCTACATTAACTCAATATAGTTGTCAACTAGCATTAATGGGACAATTTAGGTTGACTTTCATTAGATTTTCATTAGATTTAATCTAACATGGCATATTTGTAGTGTGATGTGGCATTTTTTTTATTATTTTCCTTAGGAGGTCCATTTTAGACCCCAAATTTCCTATAATGATTTCTTTCGTCTTGTATCAGGGGGTTTTCATTAGTTTCATTGTGATCTATGATTACATCTTGTTACTTGTATGTAGATCTTGCTTTTCTTTTGTGATACGACAAATCTGATATTGTTGACGTTTGTTTGGTAGGAGAGAGGGTACATTGGTCACTTGGAGCAAAACGTTGGGCTTAGAAATCACACAGGTCTTCTCAAATTAATCGAAACAGCATGGATCATCACCTTCAAGGCATCTACAAGGATTTCCAGATTAGATCTACAGGTTAGTTCCTTTCTTCCGGATCTCAACCCATTGACACATGTTTTTTCTTCATTTTACTGGAAATTCCATAAATAATAAAAAAACAAAAATACTAAAAAATAAACCGCTTGATCTCTAGACAAACCACTACTGAGTTTTTTAGATCGAGCCTCCCTCTCACAAATTCTCCCCTAACGCTGAGCTAATTCTACCCGGTTTTCCCTAGATCTGAGAAACTGCCTTCTAAACCCTAGCGCCCCTCACTAAATTTTTGACTTTTCTCGAGATCTGATTTTTTCAGGAAAGTAACAACTTGGGTTTGTAGATCAGGTCCTCCTCACTCCAAATCATTTCCAACGTTGAGCTAGAGGCTGACAAGTGGCCCTAGATCTGAGAAACTATCTTCCAGGACCCTAGCATTTCTCATCATTTTTATGACTTTTTCCCAGATCTGATTTATCCGGCATTTTTTCAACTTGGGTTTGTAGATCATATCATCCCCATCCCATTTCCCCTCCAACATTGAGCTGATGGTCTCGGAATTGTCCTAGATCTGAGGATTTGCCTCTCCAAAACCTAGCGCTAGCCACCTTACTGCGTGTTTCCCTTGTAGGACTGAATTTTTCAGCCAAATAGTTTTCTGGATCCATAGATCACGGCATTTCCCAGGTGGGTTCACTCCAACGCTGGGTAGATATTGACTCCATTACCCTAGGTCCAACAAGAACTGATCTCCAACCCTAGTGCTAGCTCCTCTTTGGCCTCTTTTCCTTGCAATATGATCTTTCCCTGATGACTCGAGATCTTTGATATTGTCACATCTATCATCGAGTCTATCCATCAGTACTAGATAGAACCAACACTGTCCTTGCCCTCCTTGCATTGGTCATGTTTCCCAAGGCAAAGGATATCTTCACTAATTGCTAGTACCTCAACCCTAGATCTGATATTTACCCTATAGGTCACCTATGTTCTAAAACCCTTATCCAAATCCTTGGCACACTTAGTGACACCTTCCATAGATCTAAGGTCTCCAATTACCTTACACCTTACATACCTCAAGTCTAATTGATTTGATCTGGTGTCTAGGTCTGATCTCTCCTATCGGGAGCAGATCTAGGTCTCCCCCTTTGTTGTCTTAGGCTTAGATAACATAAAGTGAAGGCTGCCTTGATTGCCGTGACAACCATACATTTGGGAGTCTAGGCAGTCTTGGTTCCACCTCCTTAGTTGCTTGTCCCTCTATCATCCATCCTGGATCCACCTCACATAGGCAACTACAAGGTTGGTGATAACATTTTGGTGTCGTTGCCGGGGAGGTAGAGGCCTACCTTGGTTTGACATACATCACCTTTCCCTATGACATATCTCTTTTCGGTGAATTACCTGTGTGGTTCACTTGGAGACTCCACCCTACAACTCCACTGAGGGTCGTACCCAACGTATTAATCTTAAGTTCCTAGAACGCCCTATAAACCCGGAAGGAATCCTTATAACTTACACAAGGAAAAACAAATAGGTATCTAGCCCCTTTGTTTTCTCAAGTCATCCTTTGGGATCTCCTTCAACCTCATCTAGCCCGATGGCCGAAACAAACACTAGTGGAAATCAGAATGCTCCTCCTCCACAAAACCCTAGGATTTTTGGAAGGAAGGCTAAGGCATCTCCTTTAGATTTCTCCCTGATCCAAGGGACCCCGCATGACATGCCTAAAACATATTTTGAAAAGGTTCCTAAGTTTGATGGAGTGTCAGCTACCTCCATCGAAGATCACATTGACAAAATCTGGGATCATATGGAAGCATATGGAGTTGTTGATGAAGATGTATTCATGAGGGGCCTTCTGCATTCTCTGGAAGGAGATGTGCGGAAGTGGTTTGATAGGTTACATGCTTCATCCATCAATGGATATGACAACTTCGTCACAAAGCTTAGCAATGATTGGTCTCACAAGTTGGATGGGAAATTCCTCTTACATCAACTATTTGACATAAAGAAGAGGGAGAATGAAACAGTCCATGAGTTTAACCTAACATTTGACAAGACTGTAGGAAATATCCTAGATGAAATTAAACCTAAAGACCAAGCAATTGTTATTCATTATCTGAATGCTTTTGATGGTTGGTTGGGGTTCAACTTAAAGGATAAGATTCCAAATTACTTAAAGACTGCCCAATTCAACGCAAACATGGCTGAGCAGCATGCAACATCTATGGGTAAGCAAAAAAAATTCAATCATTATGCCCCATCCACTTCCAAATCTGACCCTAAGCTTCAAAAACCTAGGGAACCTATGAGTGAGACAAAAGAATCAAAGGACACATTAGAAACCATGCAAGAGATGATGAAACAACTAACTGTCCTAACCAAGAGTGTTGCTAGTTTTCATGATCCTAAGAGGCAGAAATCCTTACAGCCCTAAACTCTACTGGAATAACAATAGGGGCCCTAAGAGAGATCCCAACAGAAGAAGACCTGAGTATCCAGAGAATCCAGAAAGGAAGAATGTCAATTGGTGTGATGAAAACGAGGAAGAACCTCCAAAAACTAGTTATCCTGATGAGCACCCAAACAACATCAATTTCATTAATGATCTATCTTCTGATGATGGTTTTGGAAGAATTCTCCTAGAAGAAGAAACATGGGAGCAAGAAGAAGAGCCATGGGAGCATGAAGAAAAACTTGTTGACGAGCATGATCCATCTTGTTGTGCCTTAAATATCCCTAAAATAAAGGAGCAACCACAAGTTAAAATCTATAAATGAAGAGTGGATCCCCAACCTCCTTTCTTAGACAAACACAAAGCAATTAATGAAGATAATAAGAAATAAGAAGATATTGCCTTAGGAGATTTGAATTTGAACATTGATATAGAGAAAGAGCTAGGCAAGATAATGTGTAATATCCCTATCACCAAGTTGATGAATGTACCCTTTGTAAGAAGCCAAGTAGAGGAGTTCTTTGATGGCATTGGCCAAGACAAAACCCTTAAGTTTGCTTTAGAGTCTATTCACATACATAGCCATGGTGGGATGCAACCTAGCAAAGATGAAAAGGATCCACCTGTTAACATCCAATCTGTTGCCAATTTGCTATTTATGAAAGAAAGAACGGTGGTCACCCTCCCTTTTACTTAACCTTACATATTCAGAATATGCTCCTACATAATTGCATGTTGGATTTTGGAGCAGCTATGAATGTAATGCCTTTGCATGTCATGAAAGAGATGGGATTAGAAGTGATCGGACTGTATGGAAATGTTTGTGGCATAGACTCAAGGCGAGTACCATCCTACGGCTTGATCAAAAACCTTAGAGCTGATATGTTCGCATGCTCAGACATCTCCACTATGATGGATGTAGTTGTCATTGATTTCCCCCCAACATATGGAATGCTTTTATCTAGAAAATGGGCAGCTGGTTTAGGTGGATACCTCATGATGGATTTATCATACCTTTGTGTCCCAAACTCTGATGACGCTCTAATTAGAATCAATAAGGAACCTTGCTATGAAAACAATTTGGAGACTTTTGAGGAAGGAATTAAAAACACATATGGGGAAGAATTGTTGAATAATGCTAAGCCCATATTGTGGAAGATGAAAATGAAGTATGGGAATATAGGCAACATGAAAGCATGTTTATGGCAATGGAAGACCCTGGCTCATCTTCTAAAGAAAATCAAATAACTGAAATTGCCAGGGTGATTAACTTCGAAATGCTTGGAGGTGAATGCTCAGAGGAATTAGAGGAATTAAGAAGAAATGAGAACCAACTTCAAGGTCACGAGCAAAACAACACACTAAATCCTACAATTGAAGTTGATGAAATTGATGATGTTAGGCATATGGGAAGAATCCCTCATAGAGTAAATGAATTTTTTGCTTTAATTGACCTTAATAGAGAAAGAGAAAGCCAAGGACTTGAACCTATTTACCCATGGGCAAACCATCCTGAGTTATCTAGAGTAGTAGATGCTGTTGATGAAGTTAGTAGCACCCATGTTTCTGATGTTGTTGGGTCATTATCTCATTTATCTTTGGAAGATGGTAACCTACTTCAAGTCCATGATAACTCAATGAGTTGGGAAGAGGATGCCTTAATAAATGATGCACTCGAAGGAGATTTTAATCTTAACAATCTTGCTATATTTCAGACTCCTTCGGCCACACCAAATAATGCCTTATCAGCCTATCCTCTCATCCCTAATTTTCTCCTACCACCTGAGTCATCTAGTTTTCACAGTCATGATCTGTCTCACCTTCCTAGTTCTTCTGTATCACAGTCTAGAGCAGGCCCTAGTGAGCTAAAAGGTATGCATCTTCATGTTCCCACAGGAGAAGGCCCTAGCCATAATGCTGCTGTGTCCCACATACCTTGCCCTTTGGAAGAAAATAGAAGCTTTTGGACTGTAGGAGAAACTGTTAAACATATAATGTCTCCTCATGAAGAAGGGCCTAATGCACCTATCCAACAGACAATAAGAGATATTAGAGAGATTTTAGTTGGTAGTGTAGCCATTCCCATTGATGGTGGTCCACCTAGAGTTGATGCAGTTCCATCCAGAAGGAGATCAAGGATTATCACCCCGCAACTGAGAAGCTTGTTGATATCCATAACCACTTACTGTAGTTCCGATCAGGGCAAGATAATGACATTTGGGTTGGACCCTTTTCCGTTGAGCGTTGCGTGGGTGACATATGCTTTCTTGTTACTAGTACTGGATGATAGATTTTACTGCCTATCAACCAGAGGGATTTGAGGGGATACATTCCTTACCTCACTTAGCCTTCAGTCCTTTCTTGCTTAGTAGGGTAGAGTAGATAGGACCTAAATAAGCCTTTCCCGACAGTAGTGCAGAATCTTGCATCTTTGCCTGAAGCTCACCTTTGAAGCTTTTAGTATAGTTTTGATTTTTGTTATCCGGCACAATAACAAATCAAACTTGTCTTGAAAGTTATGGTTATAGATTAGATTTATTTTTTGCTTCATGAATTTTTATTTCAGTATTTAATATAATATCCACATATTGTTCTGACGATTGGTCTGTGAGTTTGGTATAGCTCTGGACATGTTGCAGGTAGTCGGTGACATTTTGGTAGCGGTTGCAGAGTTGGAAGGATTTAACGAGGATGCAAGAAGCAAAGTACGAGGACCAGAGACTTTGAGGTTCTCAAGCGCTCTTTTCAGCAAAGCACTTGTCCCAGCTGGAGCTAGATGTTATCACATATATAGTATCCAAGCTTCCATATTCTATTTTCCAGATACAATACATTTTTATGCCAGATCTCTTACATATGAGATAATGAGATGAGAAGTTTTGACGGATCATTATTTTGTTAATGGACTATTATACTCTCCCATGTCAGGACCGAGTCTCAGGACACTCAGATTCGAGGACTAATGTATCCATTTAGTCATTTGCAAAGCAGTTGGTGATGCCTAGATTAGTTTTAGTGTTTTCTCATTGGACAGATGATGGTTCAGATGGATTATTTGCATGGTAATGACTCAACATTTATTATATTGTGTTATGGTTATCATTGCTCTTATACTCATTTTTGTGACATATACTAGCATTTAGTGTCATGATTGGTTGGTCATAAGTATATGGAATTGGATGTATTTGTATATTGCATTGATGTCCCTACTTAGACTTGGAAGTTCCTGATCTATACTCATTGGTGTTACCCTCCTTAGGGAGAATTGAGGTAGTCATTCCCACCATTTCTTTGGCTTGCTAGTGTTGGCTTCATCTTTCACTGTCTCCACCCATCCATTACCTTCCAATTTTGTTTTAACCTGACTTACTACTTGACTTGTGGCATGGAGGACCTTTACCCGCTAGAACCTTTGTTGGACAAACCTCCTTGTTTATATTGTGTCTTAGCTCTGAGTTGGTGACAGAACTTGCCTTTGGTAAGTTGGATTGTATGCCTAAATCATTCTGGTCAGTTGTCCTTATGTTTGACACTGTTCATAACTCCCCCTGGTCACTTGAAATGTTGTTGGCTAAAACTGAAAGCTCATGTACTACTTGTATTAGAAATATTTATATATGCGCCCATGAAAAATGTAAATGCTAAACTGTGTTTCTTAACATATGTGAGCAAAGGGCAAGAGAAATGAAATGCTAAAATACCCCGTGAAGGGTATAAGAAAAGGTCCCAGAAGAAATGGTTAAATATATGCTATATCCAAATATTGTTGACCTTATAAATTTGAATATGTCTTGGATGAAAGCTGCGATTGGTTGTGCTTTTAAGCACTGGTGAAGTCCCAAAGAGTCATATAGACCAAAAAAGGCCATGGAAATAAAATTGATGGTCCTAATGAACCTGGATCAAACTTGATGTAGACATGACGCTTAAGTTGAATAAGCACTCTCTGAACAACTCAACCATTTGTGAGGCACTACCATTCCCTGTGTTGTTGTTTGTCTGACATGTGGTTATAGTGAGTTTTCCCTTTCCATATCCAAAGTGTCATGATGTTAAGTTGGTAGTCATCCTTTTCCCTAGCCTTGTCATTTTCAGCCTTCAGCCTTCACTAGCAAATTGACTACAACTATGAAGCGAGTATAGTCTTGAAAGTCTGGTCTGAGTAATAATAAATAAAACCCTATATATGTATTTGGTTGATGTACCGCCAGTGAGGTGACTGCTACTTGTTATGATTGTTACTTAAATGATTTGTAGAGCATGTCTTAGCCGTGTAACACTTGCAACAGATGGATGATAGTCTGAGTTATATTATTGGTATCTGGTCATTTACAAGTGATTATATTGTCTAGTGGATATTGTTGATGATCAGGCAGAGACCTAGAAAGGGTATGAGTATACACCCTAGATGGATTTGGACTCTCTGAGTCTAGTGAGATAGCTTATTTTCAGTTCCAGGCACTTGCAGAGATGGTCAGGTTCATTTTACCCTTCTGGTGCAGTTTTGCTCCACAGGATGATGTGTCTGAGTAGGGAGATGTTTTTATTGGATATCCTAGGGTGCTGTATGGGGCATGGGGGGTGCAGCCACTTGATTGTACCGTAGTACCCCCATCCCAGAGAGCCTAGTGGGCTCAGTTGGACAATGAAGGCACCCTAAGAGGCTGTTTTGGTAGGTTCACATTTCCCAAGGCAAATTAAAAAATGGTTAAATGGCTATTGAAGAAATCGATTTGGGCTGCTTAGGCAAGGAAATGACATGGGATGAGTCATGGTGATGAGAGTGATGTCCTCCGCACCATCTCCAGCAGTTGCAGCACCTGATTGGGCCCACGCCTATTTTTTTCGGGCATTTTTATATTATTTTCTGGAGCTTTTTGGAGGCTCATGATTTCTTTAAGGAGGCACAAAGTCAAAAATTTAAAATATTATATTATTTTATTGTGCCATGGGGAACCCAGAGGGAGTTAGTTAACACTCCATAGACCCACCATGTGCTTCATTTATTTCTTGTTGAGTGGGGTACCCTCTTTATGGGTGATCTAGTCCACTTTGGTACTTTGTGGTTATATTGATTCATGTATTGTATGTTGAGCTCATCTCAACCATTGATTAGAACATTTATATATTTGTGCCGAGAGGCACTCTACAGCCCAGTATGGGGGAGATCTTGTAACGTGATGTAACGTTTGTAACATGTTGGCAAAAAATAATAGTGATAATGAATATTATGGGAGAGATCTTGTAACGTGATGTAACGTTAGTAACGTTTGTAACATGTCGGCAAAAAATAATAGTGATAGTGAATGTTATGGGAGAGATCTTGTAATGTGATGTAACATTTGTAACATGTCGGCTTTGTAACGTTTGTAATATTGAAGTAACTAATGTAAAAAGTAGTAAATATTTTGTTGTATAACTTGTGAATTAGCAGGGGCCAAGATATCTTGAAGCTCAGGGAGGTGAGCCCCTATCCCAGGGGTTGCCTACCCTTCCAGCTTTGTCACAACAAACCAATACAACAGGCCAATGAGAAACCCTATCCCAGCCTTTTTTTGAACCTCTAACCTTCAAGAAGATATGACATGTTGTTCTTAACCATTAGGCCCATTGAAGTGCTCTTACATACTCAATAAAATTACTATATTACAAACTGCACACAAAAGAGACACGGCTATAGAATTCACAGTATCCTTAATTTACTTGCAAAAAAAAATGAAAAGGCTATAGAAACCCTAAATACAGTTTATTTCTTCGTTGCTACAACTATTTTCAGGTCTCTTTTGTACAAAGCTTGCAGCAGGATTGTGAATCCAATACATGGATCTGTTGGACTTCTATGGTCGGGTAACTGAGCAGTGTGTCAGGCGGAAGTAGAGAGCATCCTACGAGGATCGTTCCCTGCCATTGCGCCAGATAGTTCCGGGACTCATGTCATGCCAATGGAAACCATGGGCCGCCGCGAGCAGCTCAGATCAGTGAAGACCAAAGGCAAACTGAAGGGCCTGTCACATTCAAAAGCCAAAAGAAGAAAACAAGAACGTGAACTCCTTAGCAATAATATGGATTCGATCTGCAGATCTGGTGAATGGGGAGATGTAACAAATACCTTACAAAATGCTGATGAGAAATACAAAGAGAAATGTTCAACATTTTTTTTCAGGGCAGGAAGTCGATGAATTCATTGGTGCCGATCAAGAAAGATGGAATACTGCCTTGATCTCTGTAACGTCAAAACCAGTCAGACAGAAGTTGAAGCTCCATGTTTTGAGGTAGGGTTAGAGCTCACCCTTGGCTCTGAGGAATATTTTCCACGTACTCCTGATAAATCATAAGGTTTTGACCTACGTTGCAGTGACACCTTCTGGGACCAGTGCGTGGATAATTGCCTGCCATGATAACGTCGTTTTCTCCCACCTGTGTATATAGACACGACAGATATACAACGATTATAGCTATTGTATTGTATAGCGTAGCAAATTCAATAAACTACTGGTAGTAAAATATTAAGTATTCTAAAAATAAACCGATAGTACCCTGTAGATATCAAATTTGGGATACTATACGAGTTAGAATTATGTACCTATATTTTGTATTTTGCTTCGGCTAATTTTACGTTTCCATGCAATGAATTTTGTTGATAAATCAGAAAAGCACCTTGAACGTGATTAACTAATAAGTACTTACCATGTTAATATTTTCAAGGTTAAATGTTGGTTAAAAAAAAAAAATTAATTATCTTTTAAAATAAATATCGGCCACAAAAACAACCTAATATGGGGGAGATGTTGTAATGTACCTACTTAACAAAACAATAAAAAAAATAATGATAATTATCCACCAACAAAAAAGTCAGTAAAAAAAACAACACAATATGGGGGAGATGTTGTAATGTTCCTACTTCACAAAATAATAAAAAATAAAAAATAGAATTATCCGCCAAAAAATGTTAGTCTTGCACATGGTTTAGGAGGGCCTTGCAAATGGTTTTAAAACCACGGGGAAGGCCTCCTTAACAACCCATGGTTTTATTGTATATGGTTTAGGAGGTTGTTGAAAATGGTTTAAGACCTTGTGCGAGGCCTCCTAAACCACCCATGGTTTTAGGAGGGCTTTGCACATGGTTTTAAAACCATGTATGGGGAAGATGTAAGGTTCATTCCTAACAAAATAAAAAATAATAAAAAATATTATATGTCGGCCATAAATAGTATTAATATTGATAATAAAAATATTATATGTCGACATTAAATAAAAAGATTTGATCCCTCTCGGCGCTTGATAGAGCCTAGGATTTGGATCTATGCTGGTTTAATCTTAGCCACTCATTTTGAAAGTGGTTAGTATTTTAGTTCTCTGATTTCTATTTAAAGTAGAGAGCTTCTCATTTGTAGAGGGTCTTTGGCTCTCGGATCTAATTAATAGAAAAACTTTTTTGTGGATATTTTTTGGATCTCCTTTGCATCTGGTGTTCTTAGATGGTGATTGGAAAGTATTTTGCTTCCTAACATTCGGAAAATTTGTTTGAGATCTATATTTTTTCGGGATCATTGTCTTGTCTACAGGAGAGCGACTTCATCTTGGGCGTTTTTGCAAGGGATCCTCAACTCGCTTGGATTGGCTTCGTCTTGTATCAGAGGGTTTTCATTAGTTTCAATGTGATCTATGATTACATCTTGTTAATTTTATGTAGATCTTGATTTTCTGTCGTGATACAACAAATCTGATATTGTTTACGTTTGCTTGGCAGGAGAGAGGGCGCATTGGTCACTTGGAGCAAAACGTTGGGCTTAGAAATCACACATGTCTTCTCAAATTGATTTGGACAGCAGGGATAATCACCTTCAAGGCATCTATAAGGATTTCAAGGTAAGATCCACAAGTTAGTTCCTTTCTTCCGGATCTCAACCCATTGCAACATGCTTTTTCTTCATTTTACTGAACATTCCATAAATAATAAAAAAACAAAAAATACTAAAAAATAAATCGCTCGATCTCTGGACAAATCACTGCTGGGTTTTGTAGATCGAGCCTCCCTCTCACTAATTCACCCCTAAGGCTGAGCTAATTCTGCCCGGTTTGCCCTAGATCTTTGAAAATGCATTCTCAAACCCTAGCGCCCCTCACTATTTTTTTGAGTTTTTTTCGAGATCTGATTTTTCTTGGAAAATAAGAACTTGGCTTTGTAGATCGGGTCCTCCTCACTCCAAATCACCTCCAACGCTGAGCTAGAGGCTGACAGGTGGCCCTAGATCCGAGAAACTGTCTTCCAGTACCCTGACATTTCTCATCATTTTCTGACTTTTTCCCAGATCTGATTTATCCGGCATTTTTTCAACTTGGGTTTGTAGATCATATCATCCCCATCCTATTTCCCCTCCAACACTAAGCTGATGGTCTCTGAATTGTCCAAGATCTAAGGATCTGCCTCTCCAAACCCTAGCGCTAGCCACCTTACTGTTGGTTTCCCCTGTAGATTGAATTTTTCGGTCAAATAGTTTTCTGGATCCATAGATCAGGGCATTTCCCAGGTGGGTTCACTCCAACGATGGGTAGATATTGATTCCATTACCCTAGGTCCAACATGCACTGATCTCCAACCCTAGCGCTAGCCCCTCTTTGGCCTCTTTTCCTTGCAATCTGATCTTTCCTTAATGACTCGAGATCTCTGATATTGTCACATCTATCATCAAGTCTATCCATCAGTACTAGATAGCCCCAACACTGTCCTTGCCCTCCATGCATTGGTCACGTTTCCCAAGGCAACATATATCTTCACCAGTTGCTAGTACCTCAACCCTAGATCTGATATTTACCCCATAGGTCACCTCTGTTCCACTTTGGATCAACCCTCATTTGTTTAAAACCCTTCTCCAAAGCCATGGGGCACACTTAGTGACACCTTCCATAGATCTAAGGTATCCAATTACCTTACACCTTACGTACCTCAAGTCTAATTGATCTGATCTAGTGTCTAGGTCTGATCTCTCCTATCAGGAGCAGATCCGGGTCTCCCCCTTTGTTGTCTTGGGCTTAGATAACATAAAGTCAAGGCTGCTTTGATCAGCGTGACAACCATCCATTTGGGAGTCTAGACAGTCTTGGTTCCACCTCCTTAGTTGCTTGTCCCTCTACCATCCATCCTGGATCCACCTCACATAGGAAACTACAAGGTTGGTGATAACAAATACATGGCCATATAAATTCAAGGATAAAGTATGGAGCCTTTGATTGAGCATAATCATTGATTGAGTTCATTTAGATTCATCTCCAAAACACCAACTATTTTGTTTGGCTAGTATTGTGATCAATAATATAACACCCAGGTTTTGACCCTATTGCATTAAATTATATATGATGTAAATATCGTTATTTAATCATGGTGTGGAGCTCAAGGAAAAGGCCTGCCATCGATTTAAGGTTTATGTATCGACGATTAAAATCGATGCCAATGGTTTATGTGCTAGCCAGGCACAATATGTTTTGAGACATCATGTAAAATGCAAATTAATAAAAATACCACAACTAACTATGCGCCGCAACGTGAAAGAGATGGGGGCATGATTTCATAAGGAATAGGGGGGACATTCAAACCCTTGAGTCAATAGGGTAAATCCAAATGCCAGGGGGAAAACCCATAAAGTTATCAACTACCCATTTTGTCTTTTGTGCCCAGTCATCTAGGAATTGGTTGGGGAAGTTAATGCATGGGGATGGGAAGAGTACGGGAGTCAAATTCGAATTTTGGAAGCCACCCATTTTTGGAAAACGTGTTTTTGACTTCTTGGGCAAGTAAATGCTTGGAAATGCATGCCTAAGCCATTATTCACCCATACGTTTTTCTCTGTCACTCAGTTGGAGCTCCTAGGCTCTTCCCTTCACATTTTTGTGGTTGTTTCCTCATTCCACAACTGTGAAAATCTGTTTTTGGGTATTGTTCAGTGAATGGGCAGAGAAGATTCACGTTCTAGGGGTTTTTAGAGGTCGTGTTTGCCTCCCTCACGCAGTTGGAATTTGTTGTGCTCTCCCCTTAGCGTTTCCTGTCCTTTCTTCATTTCTCCATGCCCAAGATTCGTTTTTTGTGTGGCTGAGTGAATGTGCAGCAGAGATCCATGTTTTGGGTTTTTGGAAGAGGTCGTTTTTGCCCATGTGAAGCCCGTAGACGTTTTCTGAATTCAAACCCATGAACTGGGGGTTTGTAGAGGTCGTTTTTTTCCTATGTGAAGCCATTAAACATTTCCTGAAACGATTTGCTCACCTGGGCCATTTTTCCCCAATTGCTATTTACGATTTTGGTTCCCACGACATTTTTTGTCCATACCCAAAACTTGTATTTGGCTGTGAAGTTCATCCTAGTGTTGGCTTGGCTGAGTAAGTCCAAGGAACCCATCTGTTAGATGGTTGACTGTGTTTGGATGTGATTGTGGCTTGGCTGGGTAAGTCCAAGGAACCCCTATGTGGTTGGCTTGTTGCCTTAGCAGTCTGTGAAACCTAGTTGTGCGTTGGCTTGCCTGTGGATGTATGTTTTGCTGTGTGTAAGTCTCTTGTTCCCTTATTCCTTGTGGGAATCATGCATAGCTTGGGGGTGGCAATGGTGTTGAGAGATTGATGAACACACTAGCCTATGGTTGGGTGGAACGTTGCAGCGACATAGCTGGTTGCGGGACATCATTTTTTCAAGATAAGTATTCTTTTGTTTAATCTCTTCAATGTATTTAATTGATAATTTATCATGAACATGTTGAATGGTTGAACATGATGAATGCTGTTTGTTTTATGAACTATGAATATGATGAATGCTTTGAATAAAATGTATTGCTTCCGCTGTACTGCAATCGTTAGCCATCTGCATATGTTTTTATGTTCAATGCATTTTTCTGCTTATGTTCATGGGGCTTAGATCCCTTCTTAAATGATAGCAACAATGTCGTAGTCGCGTCCTCTCGGACGAGAGGGGACGTGTCAGATAACAACATTCCCCCATGGTTTTCCGTGAAGAATGAGCATCTAAATGTTGGCTCTTATAGTCTCAGGTAGAGGACAAGTGAAGAATATGAATGTTTACCTACAACCATTGATCAATAAATTTAAGCAATTATAGAAAGGGATAACATGTATTTGATGTATCAAGGGCCATCTCAATGGAGAAGTATTTTATGTTGTATGGCATATGTGCATACACCACGTATGATTATTAGGGATTAGGAGTTTTCTTCGGTGAGCATGTTGATTGATTTTTTTTTATGATCATATCATTATTTTGCATAGTTAATTTGGTGCCATTGTCTTTTTTTAACACTAATGTGCTATCTATACAATAACATAGAAAGTTTTGTAACAAGAGGGTATTATGGATGCAAAATGTGTGGACCTTCTATAAAGGTTAGCTGGTCCAACCACCTATGAAATCTAGTTTACGTGTGCTCAAGGGTATTCCTCCCGGAAGACCACCTTTATGGAATAACAACATCCACTTTCAAATGGGGAACCTACGTTCAATGACCCTTAATTTTTCTCCACTTGAGGTTGAGAAAATTCTCGCTGGGATGGAAATGAGATCTGTATTTTATGATCTTCCATATTGAGAACATATTAAGATTTCCCACTTACTATACCCCAATGTATATATCTTAAAATGTTTCATCTCCTTTATGGAGGCACATTTCTTTGAAAAAATATGACACATTGGGTGTTAGGAGAGATCTTATTTCTTAAAATGCTAAAAATAAACACTAGACACAAAAATAAAGCAGGGGAGAGGTTGGTATCTCATTGTCTTCTCAAGAAGGTGATGTCCTATGGATTTTGAAGAAAAATGATATTTCTCTGGAAAAAAGAAGTTTTATTGGGAGTGGAGGTTCCTTATTTATACGGGTTGGCTCTACGACACCACTTCATTGTAGAAGAACATTTGTCAAGGGTGAAATCACATGACCATGTAAACCTTCAAAGAGTATATATGTCAAATACATGCTTTTTCCCCTGCAGTATATGTTAAAATATAATACGCACTCACAATTTTATGTCAATTAATTTTATGTGTTTATTCTGTAGTGTCAATATTATTCTTTGCTTGTGCACGGGTGTGTGAACCATGACTTCCCCCAAGACCTGCGATATGCCATATCTAAATTATCTACATTTGTATATTGGATCACATCAAAGGAGATTCATATGGCTAGCATTCCATGGTGGCATCGAGAGATAACTGAGATTGTTTGTATGTTTGAGAAAAAACTACCCATGAGGTTCATGGACTTTCAAGTTCATCTTCTAATTCACCTAGTTGATGAGATTGAATTATCTAAGGTGGTGTCATGCTATTGGATGTTCTTCTTAAAGAGGCACATGAAAAAATTGAAAGGGTTTGTTCAACAAAGGGAAAAACATAAGGGGTCTATGGTGGAGGTGTACATACTATACAAACCATTCTATTATGCTAGTGAGTATATCAAGCAAATTAATAACACACTAGGTGTAATGCTTTGGGATGACCAATGAGATGAATACAAAAGGGAAGGGAGCTACTCCAAATGAATGGAAAAAGACACGTGATAGATAGTAAATCGCTTATCTTTTGTCAAATTTATATACAATAAGTGTTTATACTAAAATTGATATTATATATTTTATCTTATTCTATTCTTTTCTTTATTTCATGAATACACCAGTGTATCAAAAAATTAATACCATTAAAAAATTAATTCCTTATAGCATGGATGCAATGAAACCACAGGTTACATTGTATGAAGAAAAAAAGGACATGAGAGAGTGACAAGAAAAAAATTCAAGAGGTTAAACAATAAAGGCATGCCTTATCCTGATCGTTTAAAATGAAATGTGTCAATGATCTATTCCAACAGTTGGGTGGCCGACTAAATTAGAATGAAATACAATGCATCTAGTCATTACCCACAAGGTGAAGATGATGCACTAAACATAGGGATCGAGTGCAACAACTCTATAATATTTTCTTTATGTACATTTGAATTATAAGATCAATTTGTTTTTATTAATGCTCAGGTTGTTAGACATATGACACTGTCATTTGCTCACATTTTTATAGGTACATTTGTTCCCATCTATGTGAGCATATTAACATCATTTCCACATTGAAGATGCCGATTATGGACATGTCACACTTGACTATGGAGTGGAAGTCAAATTTGATCAATGTAGTCATGCTAGCCACCGTGATTGGAGCATAACAAAGGGAAAGTTAGGTTATGTTAGAAAGATACAAGAGATCATGCAACTAGACTTCTCATATTTCCAATGCGTTGCTTTTAGGTGCACATGATCGGATACCTTCGATTGGAATACTGCAAAGGAATATCGTGATAACATGCTAATATGTATAAACTCTAAAAGGATGTGGGGTAAAATTAAGGAGCATTATGTTTTTCCAAAGTATTGCAACAAAATGTTATTTTACCCAGATGTGTTATATAGGGGTTAGTGGTTCGTACCAAAACATGACCTTAGATCAAAACAAATTTTTGAGAATAACAATGTTATAATGCCAAGCAAGGAAGGTAATCAAGGTGACCACAAGATAGAGTGATATGTACACGCTTTATTTCAACATTTATATTGTGGATGTGCAATTTTATTATTGCTATCTATAATTGACCAATTATGTTAACAACCATTTTCAACCATTTTGTTGAAAAATACTAATGATGGAGATCCTCCTTCCATGTTGATAACCTCATGATATCGATATAATGTCACATGTTAAAAAAATTAAACATTAAATACTCAGATTTTAGCTATGAATGTATTTTTATTTTATTGCATTTTGTTTTTGTTTGCTAAAATCTCATTGACTTGCAAGAGTGACCTTTGGTCTAAGAAACCTTGACTTAGGGGCATCTAAACTATCAAAATTAGCCAAGGATCACACTCGACATGGACCATACCAACCCTCAACTGGTTGGATTTTGGGTGTCTACTCTCAATTAGCGCACCCCTAAGGGGAATTGAACCCGACTTACCCTGTTGATAGAGCCTACACCTTAACCAAATGAGCTAGTGGAAATTGACATTTCATTACATAATTAATTACCTATAAATTTAGTTTTTTTTTAATTGTTATTTTTAATAGATTTAAAGATGCATTTAAAAAAATGTCGTATTTTGCATTATATATAATTCATAACTCTTCATTAAAAATAAAAACATTTAGCATTATTACTAAACATTGTTATATTTCATCTAATGTTTTCATCAAAGATTATAGATAATTTTTGTAAGGTTATAAATATAGATATTTATTATTATTTTTTAAACCATTTTAGTTGGTTTAAATCAAGTTAATGTAAAATGTATTGTTTGTCTACCTAGTATTTTATGATTGTATGGAAGAGTTGAATGAAAAAGATTGTATTTAGTCAAAGAACATACCTTCTATATTTATTTTGATGAAATTAAAATTATACTTAAATTAAAATATATTTTTATTAAATTAATTACATTTATAACCATATAACAATATATTTTAAAAAATTGTGGGGGGGATCATTTTCGATCCTGGCAGAAAAATAGTGAAAACCTTTGGTTGGGGTCTTGGAATCAAGACGAACAATGAGGCAGAATGGCTGACGCTTTACCATGGTTTGAAACTGATTGATTGGGGATCCACCTCGAATTTACGAGTCTTTGGTGACTATCGTCAAGTCATTCAAAAGATGCAATAGAGATACTCCAAAGGCTCCATCGATGCAAAAGAATTTATGATAGAATTACTCTTCTAAATCTTCCCCCTCAAGTTTTGGTTCTCCACATTCTCAGAGAAAACAAAGGTCAAGCTGATAATTTGGCCAACATAGGTGCCTTAATGTTCCAAGGCTCAATGGTTTATAATGGTCAAAGCAAAGGTTTTAAATTTGTCCCTTAATTCACCACCGATTGAGGGTCAAGCTCCCCTCCCCTCGACCTTGAATAGTGCACTCTTTCTCATCCCCCAGATTCGTGGCAAGTCCTTGGACAAGTAGCCTCCACCAAAGGCCGACATTTACTCCCCGTCTTCTCCTTAAGTACAGGCCAACTCTGTTCTTGTAGCTTGCACACTTGCTATGGATTGCAAAGATAAGCTCGATGAAACCCCCCTCTTGCATCATTTGCATCCAAGTTCAAACGAAGCAGGCGCCGCATCCGAGCTCCTTCAGGATTTGTTTGCAAGTTTCTCCTTTTGGATGGGTTCTCTCCCAATGGCGAAAAAAGAAACAGATGAAGGTTTTGTCAGTTTAAAATTTGGGCAAGATGATATAAAGAAACAACTACGCAAGCTCTTAGACATTGTTGCGATGGGCGTCAAGGATAATAGAGCTATGGCTTCCGATGTTAGGTTCATGTCCAACCAAATTCGATGCCATGATTCCCGTATTGATGACCATGATAGAGACCTCAGAAAAATGATGGGTACAACGAACATCATCAAAGAAGGAGTGACGAAACCAGCAAGGATGAACCAATGCAACCACTGTTAGGATTCTCCTGGCGATGAGGCCAGACCCACGGAAGATGTTTCAATCACCTAGCCTGTAGGGTTTTCAAGCAAACATATATAGTCCCTCGTGTTTTTCAATGTTTTTCTGCATTTTTTTGAACTAGTAGTTCGTCAGTTTTTACTGTTCCCAAGTTACAGTATATAGTAAGATCTTTTTCAACTATTTCAGATGGAAGCCAACTCTGTTGGCAATTTTTGTAAATTTCTCTTATCAGTCTTCTCTTGCTCTCAAAAATCTGCCTACTCTGTATTGTATGGTTGTGCACAACCCTTTTAATATATACTTTTTTTACTGTATATGTATATATATACACACACACATTAAAAAGATTGTTTATATTTGTAACAATATGATAATATATTTTTAAAAATTATTTACATTTGTAACAATATGATAATATATTTTTTAAAAATTGTTTACATTTGTAACAATGTGACATTAATTACATTGTTGGGAAGAAGATTTGGTTGATTTTTTTAGAAACACTTTTCACAATTTTTGCACAATATATCTATATGATTTTTTTCACGATTTCATATGCATGATATAAAAGTGAAAGAATAATAATTTTGTTAAATTTAACTTTATCAAAATTAATGAAAAAAAAGTAAAAATATTTAATTCAAAAATAAATTTTAAATATTCATCAAATCGAAGAATCATTTAATGTTTAATGTTCAAATTTGTAAACATGTTTGATTAACATATTAACATATTTTCTTAACAAAAAATTGACATTTAAAATTGGTTAAACATTATATAATAACATTAAATGATTTTAACTAAAGTTAAACATTACATCACATCTCTAATTTAAGTCATTAATGCACAATGCATTTTATAAATTAAACAACATTAAAAAAACATATAAATATACGTAAACAATAATCAACATAATATACATGAACATCAACATAGTGTTTTATAATGTGAGAATTTAATTTAGTTTAGATATAAAAAATAAGAAATAATTAGAAACACATTCCTTTGATGAAAAAGGAAAAATAGTTTATCACTCTATCGCTATGGAAAAAATTAATTGTGAAATACACAAAGGTGCTAATGTTTTATATAGGAAAATGTGCCATCATTTAGGGTAAGGGAAATTTTTTGCAAATAATGCAAGAATAGTTCATTTTTTGAATTCATAGGATAATTTGGGAAAAGAAAAAATAGACAAAAGATAATATTTTGATAATATTTCAAGAGTTTTAGTAATTACTTGTGATAACCACATTAATTATACAAACACACGATGGAAAATTGAAAAAGAAATTATAACAAAAATACTTTCTCCAAGACCAACTTTTACAAAACTATGTTGGTCTTTGCATTCCAACGAAGACAATTTTTTTTTATTAACTGGAAATTCTGACACTGATACATTTGGTCATGGGTTTTGAACTTGGACTGGGACAGCCATAGGATACAACAAATACATATTGATAATACATGTTTGTGACAAAATTGGAGTACATATTGGTAATACAGATAATACATGTTTGTGACAAAATTGGAGTACATAATTGATAATACATGTTTGTGACAAAATTGGAGATTGAAGATATATATAGATCCTGATTAGTTATAGACTTGAACTTGGGCTGGGACAGCCATAGGATACAACGAGTCCATATTGATAATACATGTTTGCGACAAAATTGGAGATTGAAGATATATATAGATCCTGATTAGTTATAGACTTGAACTTGGGCTGGGACAGCCATAGGATACAACGAATACATATTGATAATACATGTTTGTGACAAAATTGGAGTACATATTGATAATACATGTCTGTGACAAAATTCGAGATTGAAGATATATATACATCCTGATTAGTTATAGAATATACTACTTTGCAAAAAATAATTTACTTGCATGGGATATTGAAAATAGCTAATCTCTATGAGAGATAAACATGGATGTTTATAAATAGACGAATAAATAAAAATCAACGTTTAAAAATAAACTCAATCCAATTTCTGTCCCGTCAATTAATGTAGGTTTTATCCCTTTAACAGGCTATCCCATAAAATCACATGACCACTCAATTACTCCATGACTCCACTCCTCCGTTTCTACCCTCTAATAGTTCAATGCCTTACAACAGTTTGAACTGTGCAAGCTGAACCTGTTCCTAGTTCATGACTATTTGATCCAGCTGATGAACCNCCTCCGTTTCTACCCTCTAATAGTTCAATGCCTTACAACAGTTTGAACTGTGCAAGCTGAACCTGTTCCTAGTTCATGACTATTTGATCCAGCTGATGACCCTGCCACAATAAATTTGAAGCAGAGGGTTAAAAATTTGAATAGTAGATAGGACAATATATTTGAACATTAACGAAAGCATAATTGATTAGGCTGAGTAATTATTCAGTGTGATTCATTCAAGGATTTCTTACAAGGTCGACCTTAACTACAATCATACATTCAACACAAGCTTACTCAACCTTAAACAGTAATCCATTCACAGCCCCTGTTTAATCCACAAAAGCATGTACGACTAAATTGACAGCCAAAAAGGTTCATAAAGATAAAATCTTGTAATATTTGTGTTTTCCAGTTTGCTCTCCATACCTCATAATGTTATCAATGGGTACTTTCTGCCCTGCCTCTCTTGTGCAGAAGATAATGAAATGCAGCCACTTTGGTTTCCTTGATAGTTATCGAGATGAATATGTAATAGATCCTAAGCACAACTCTGAATTCAAACTGTACCTTGGCATGCTATCATTATAAATTCCAAGTGTCGGAAATTTTTGTGACTGCTCAAAATAATATCCTTTCCAAGTACAGTGATAAAGATTCAATAATCTTGTTTATAAGTTGCTTCCGATGAATCCGGTACCTACACAGCCAAGTACAAATTTAGAATGCAACAAACCATATCAACTTGAAGAAGAACACAACTCAAGAAATGGATTTCAAGAAAACATATGACAGCAAAGTTAAATGAAAAGAAATAAAACTAATATGGAAAGAAATAATTTTTATTAATGTATGCAAATAGACAAATAGGTCAATGTGAGTAAGATGTACATTAATTTCTAAGAATCCATTTCTAGTAGCTTTGGTATGGGAAGACTCTACATGGCTTTAATTTGTCTCTTCCTGTCAATGCCCTGTCATGATAAAATACTGAAGAAAACAAAGAATGTGAGAAATAACGCACAATCATTACTATTACCCATGTCTTGGTATTGGAATCCCCGTTCATTATCTTTTTGGTAGTGGTGTTTTCCTTTCATGTGATGGGCTCCTTTTAAAAGCCAAAATCAGGCATTAGCATGTATTTGTTCCACAATTCTGAGAGAGGGCAATCCTTTCAATTTTACCAAAATAGTAAAATACATGTCTTCTAACAACATCCTTGGATATCAAGTTCTATAACCTACAATACATACAGTTGGAGTCATTTTTCATGGATGACCCCTCTACTCTGATTGAATTATCAGGTTAATACATTTCAATACTTCATTGTGCATTACACATGTATAGTTCCCCCCTTTGTTCAATGTTTTTAAAGCACGATTAGTTTGTTGCAACTTCATAACATAAGTTTAAGTAAATATTTCCACTTAAGTTCAGGTTCTTGTGAATTTCCACATTCTTTAGATACTACTTATGAGTAGAGAAAAAACCACTGGGTCATAAACTAGATCCATTTTAACTCCAGATCTATCAAGTGCTGGGAGGGATCAAATCCCTTGGGGTGCAAACCTTTTTTACTGTAAAAGCTTGAAAAATAGTCTGCACCGAGAGGGGATTTGATCCCTCTCTACACTTGATAAATCCAAGGTTAAGATGGATCTAGGTTGGTTTTATTAGTTTATAAAACCGATTCACTTGATGCATCACTTTTATTATTATTTTTAATTTAAAAACTTATTTGTGGATCAATGTAAATTGCAGCTCTCGAGTCTCAGCTGCTTCAAGCAGTACCCAGGCAAGTTAGTACATTGCAATAATAGATTCTTTATAAAAAATCTTTACTCTTATGTGAATGTTTGGAACAGTACCAAAGTTCTTACAAACCTCAGATAGATCAAGATACTTTTGATGGCAGGGTACGTTGCAGCCATGTGAAACAGTCAGGGTAGTGGAGAAAACTGAAATGGTGGTATCTGGTCTGTAATGTAGCGTTAACATTAGCCATCAGGTCTGTGTAACTGTGAAAACAACATATCTGAGCAGAAACACTAGCGTCATTGCCCAATTATCCATCTACACATACAAATACAAATGTCAAACAAGCACCTTTCCAACTAATGACTCTCCCATCTAAATTCTTCTGTAGTGAAGATCTTACGTGGGCTTGAGCCACGCAATCTATTTAGTGGTGCACTAAAAGGAAAAAATGGAAGAAGCACAAAAATTCAAACTATACTAACCTTGTTGAATATATTGTAACTCTCAAGATTATTAAGGATTTTGTTGAGCATTAGGGTTTTCATTGAAAAAGTTCCTGCATCTGCCATGCCAGTGACTGGAGCAGGGAGCAGCTTTGGCTACCACATAGGGCCTCCTTTGATATTGCAGCCTTCAAGGTCATTGTTGCAGAAACAAATATATATATATATATATATATATATATATATATTCTGTAAGTAAGTACCCACAGGGAATTTGAACTCGTGACCTTCCATTTACAACTTCTTATCTCAATTACTCATTACCAATTGCTCTAACCCTGTGGGCACATCCATATATATGTATATATATGTTTCCGACAGGAGGCCATAGGTCACAAGTTCGAATCCAATTGAGTCCCTTAGGGTTACCAGCGGCTATTGTGGTTGGCAATTGAGCTGCCCTCCATCTAGACATCCAAGGGAATAGGGGGGAACTCACGAGGTTTTCCTTGGAGAAAAGATATTGATTTTTCAAGCTTCCAGCTTAGTAAATTAGAACAACTGCACCAAGTTAGTCAGCTTTTAATTCTAAAGACAACTTTTTTTTGTGGAAATTGTGATATCCTGGGGAAGAAGGGAGATCTCACAAGGTTTTATTTGGTAAAAAAATTTGATTTTTCAAGCTGCCAGCTTAGTAAATTAAGCAAACTGCACCAAGTGAGTTGGCTTCTAATTCTCAAGACGACTTTCTTTCATGGTAATTGCGAGGCTTCCCAGTATTAGCATCATTATGCTCTTTTTCATATGGAGCCATTTCATCTGCTAGAGCTGGTTTTACACAGCCTTCAACACAATTCCTGGGTCCATGTAAAACACATGTATTCACTCTTGTGTGAACCATAGTTGAAAAAATCGCCGAAAAATTGGCAATGTCCCGAAAAACGTGAGATTTTCGGGTCGCCGATTTTTCGTGGCGAAAAAATAGCGATTTCAAGTAAAAATCAGACAGTGCGATATTTTTAAAAAATAGGCAATTTTTTCCAAAAAATCACGCCACGATAAAAAAAATTGTTGAACTACAGGGCCTGAAGGTTAAAGGCGATTTTTGGGTTTTAATTATAATTATTTCGACTTGTTTTCGACTGGGAGAAGGGAACACGAAGATCGTTACGGCTTCCACCAGATTTAACCATGGTTTTCAGTCTTGTGCAGCAGCAAGCATTGCTGTGCATTCGAAGCCTGAAGGAGGGCATCACTCAAACTGTGGTATCCATCTGTGCTGTGAAGGAGAGCAAAATCACAGATAAAGGGAGGGCAGGCCCGATAGGGTTTTTTTTAAAATTTTTCTGTGCAAATTGTTGCAGCTCGAGTGCTGAGTCAGTGACACCGTGACACTGCTGTGCATAGGAAAACGCACCGGACCATAGGTTAGTGCACTATTTTGAATTTTCATTCTGCAAATTTTAATTTTTAATTTTTAATTTTTTATCCATGTTTTGCAGGCTTGCAGCTTGCTCACTGATAGTTTAACAGTAAACTAGACAACTAGTTACCAAATGGCAATTATCCATTTCAAATTTGCAATTTATGAATTTTGCAATAACCTTCACCTCACTAAGTGTTGGACAATGCGTCGAGACTGTTAGTTAGAACTTAGTATTATAGTATTAGTAACTTCATGACAGATGTACACAATTTTTGAATTTTGCAATGACCTTCACCTCACTAAGTGTTGGACAAAGACTGTTAGTTAGTATTATAGTATTAGTTTTCTCGTATTGGGGTTTAATGGCATTTTTTTTGTTTCCCCAGGTTTGATTTTTGAGGCTATCAATTTCCTTGCAAATATGCCAAAGGCATTGGACTCATTTTGGCAATATGCCGACCCTGAAGATGGAACAAACCGACAAAGACTAAATTGTAAATTGTGTGGGCAGCACGTGACAAGCTAAGTCACCTGGTTCGAGCTCGTGTTCGAATTTGGAGACCTTGAAAATCGACAAAAAATCGGAAAGAAAAAATTTGGTGATAAAATTCGACAAAAAATTCGTGTCTATAAATTTTGGAAATTAAAAATATTTTATTTTGTATATAAATATTTAATATAATAAATAATTATTTAAATAGTATATAATTTATTTTATATATGAATATTAAAATATAATAATACATATTAGCTTATTTGAATAGTAGATAATATATTTTAGAGATAAATATTAAATATAAAACTACATATTGATTTATTTGAATAACAACTTTAATAAAATTTATTATCGAACAAAACTACAACTCGATGACGACTTGCAAGCTACCAGAACCACGAGCTGCCGATGACTTTCTGGAACCACGATGACTTTGCTGGAACCACAACGACTTTCTGGGGCCGCGACTTGCTGGAACCACGAGCCGCCGAAACCGACAAAAAGAGATCCACGACCTACTAGAACCAACCAGAAATAGGGCATGGAATTCGACTCACCAAAATTCAAGGCGACTACGAGCTAATACCCCAGAAATTTTGTTTGGTAACAGTTGCAAGCATCAAAAGGGTTTACCCACTTTAAAATCGGCGATTTTTTTGAAACAAATTCGGGTTGCTCCAACATTCGGCGATTTTCGATTTTGAAGGCGAAAAATCGCCGAACCCGATGACTTAGATGACAGGAGGCATTAGCAGGTTGAAGTACCATTTAGCAAAAACTCCTTGGCCATGATATGGGGCTTTGTACTGTGGTTACCCCTAAGATTATGAGATCTTGCCGTGACGCAATGCAGCAATTCACTCGAATGATGGAAAAAGGGAAGAGGCAGCCGCAAACAGAGCTGAACTTGCAGGTGGTGGAGTGGCCAGAACTTCAGGGATATATACCACTGAGAGTAGTGGCGCTGATAGGGGCTCCACGCCCATTTATTCTCATTCACCTTCCGTGAGAGCTGCCTCATCTTTCTTTCTCCCACAGACCGGAAGTGGTGCACAACCTTCCATCACATCGATGATTAAAAAAAAGAAGGAAGAAGCAGATAGGCTTATGAGTAGGATGCTTTTCTGGAGTGACTTGCCTCTTAGCATCACAAAAACAAATCCTTTTTTTCAGCCGATGTGTGATGCCATTGCTGTTGTTGGCCTAGGGTACACGTGCCCTACATATGAGGAGATTCGAGGGCCAATTTTTCAAGCAGAGAAGAAGGGCATCAACACTAGATTGGAGGAGTTCAAACAGTCATGGGAGATCTCTGGATGCACAGTGATGTCCGATGGTTGGTCAGATGGGAAGGGTAGGACCCTTCTCAATTTCTTGGTACATTGCCCTAAAGGTACCATGTTTATCAAATCCATTGATGCATCGCATCAGGTAAAGGAAGCAACATTGTTATGTGAGTTGATGGATGGGATCATCCAAGAGATTGGTTTCCACAATGTGGTGCAAATCATCATAGATAATGCAACGAATTATGTGGCTGCTGGTAGATTGCTTATGGAGAGGCACCCTCACTATTTTGGACTCCATGTGCTACACATTGTATTGACTTGATGCTGGAGGATGTGGGGAAAATTCCCTTCGTTAAGGAGGTTGTTGATCAGGCTAGGAGCATCACCAAATTCATATATAACCATGCTTTTGTTCTTAGCCTCATGAGGAAATGCACGAAAAACAGGGAGTTGATGCGTCATAGAATCACACGGTTTGCCACCAACTTCATTTCTCTTCAGTCTTTGCTTCGATGTCAGTTTGAGTTGAAGCAAATGTTTGTTTGTGATGAGTGGCGTGATTGCACATATAGCAAGAGAGAGGATGGGAAAGCCATCGCTAAACTGGTGTACAATGACTCCTTTTGGGAAACAACTGAAGAAGTGTGCTCAATAAGTGAACCTTTGGTAAAGAAACTGAGATTAGTTAACAGTGATAGGCCTGCTATGGGCTATTTGTATGAGACCATGGACAAGGCCAAAGAGACTATTCAGTCTTATTATGTGGGGAAGGGTACCCATGGATACAATAGACACATGATGCTATGGGATGTGATTGATAGTCAGTGGACCGAGATGCTCCACCGACCCATTCATGGAGCTGCACTTTTCCTCAACCTCGCCTTTTCCTACAAGTGTAAATTTGATTTTGATGGTGAGGTGTTGGAAGGGCTTATCTCATGTCTTAGAAGGATGGTAGTTGATGAAGAGATTCACGAAAATATTATTCGTGAGATTGAGGTGTATCGGGAGTCTAGTGGGCTATTTGGCTATGCTGATGCTATCCGTAATAGGACCATTTTCTTGCCAAGTAAGTGATTTAAAATTTTAAAATTAGAATTAAGAACTTTAAAATTAGAATTTTTAAAATTTAATTGTGTTTTTTTAATTTTATTTGAATTATGTAATCCAATTCTCTTTCTTTCTTGTTTGTTATAGGTGTTTGGTGGAGAACATATGGTGAAAGGGTACCAAATTTAAAAAATTTGCCATCCGAGTCCTTGGCCAAACGTGTAGCTCTTCTGGATGTGAACGTAATTGGAGTGTATTTGACAAAATACACTCAAAGAAACGCAACAGGTAAGAACTTGAACAATGCAATGAAATTCATAATTTCATTGTAATTTAAAATCCTCTATCATAAAGTTTTCCTCGGGCCTCAAGGGTCGAGACTCATTAAAATTTTTACGACCCTCTTACAAGTTGGAATTCTCACACATAAATGACTTGGTGTATGTCCACTACAATCTCCGACTGTGGATGAAGCAGGTGGAGCAACCACCCAATGTGGATGCTATTTCCTTGGATAATATTGATGTATTGTCCAAGTGGAGGGTGGAGATTGAGTTGCCTATCATAGAGGGAGCACCTGCATGGTTAGAGGAGGAGCAACAACAACAAGGGCATGAGGAGGAGCAATAGGGGCAGGTCGAGGAGGAGCAGTTCAAGGATTTGATGGAGGGTGTTGTGTCTGCATCAACACCACCTTCTACTCCAGTTGATGTATCTACTTTGGCACACTGTTCGGAATCTAGTTCAAGGCCAGGACCTTCTACTGCTAGGGGCAGACCCGGCAAACAACCCATGATCTTCTCCAGTAAAAGGGAAAGAGGGCATTGATATTTGATATCATATTATCAGAGATAGATAGTTAGTTGCTAGTTTTGTGACCATTTTGTGATGTCATTTTGTATTGGACCATTGGTTGTCCACTTTTGAGTACTATTGGACAACTATCGCTATCAGGGTTTAGAATTCAGTATCGACAATGATGTATCATTTTATATTTTGCATGACTATATGATATATACTAGTGCTTTCTCCATATTTATGTGCCAATGTATTTATCTGATGTTGTTTGTTGTTTTATATGTTTAAAATTATGAAAAAATTGAATATATTGTGTGTTTTTTAATGTTTGTCGTGGTTTGCCGATTTTTGCCGATTTTTTCACCAATGTTGCTGAAATGATGTCTGTTGGACCCTCGCTGATTTTTTGCCGATGCCGATGTTTTCAACTATGGTGTAAACAGTAAGAGCCTTTGAAGGGATTCTGACAAAAATCATACTCCAATTCCCAAGAGCCACCCTTGGAATATGTAAGAAAAATTTCACATCTCCAAAGAGAATAGAGATCATTATGCATACCTGATTTTGGTTTAAGAGCAAGACAAACACCTCCTTGAGAGACCATATATGCAACAAAATCAACAAAGAATGATGCCCACTATTGGTAGTGAATACTACAAAAGTCTTCTTGTTTGCCTAAACGTTGTCCTGGTTGGAAACTTGTAACTGTTTTACAAATTGCTTCCAATGTTTGCAAAAATCACTATAAACCATTTTGCTTTGTAGGACTGCTAACTGTTGTACAAAGTGTGAAAAGAGAAAGACAAGGACTTTTTTCTATAGAAAAAGAAACCCACTTAGGGTTTCTTGAAGTTTCATATTTTATCCTTCTTAATGAAAACCCACTCAGCCTTTGGAGAGAGAGATAACCCTACCTTGCATTCTGGTCCTTGGAGGCCCTTGCCTCAGATGGCCACACTAGTCGTACACGATGCTAGTCTTCATAGGTCTCCCGACTTCTCTAGTCACTAACCATCTACCTAGAGTGCTTTCCCCCATTCGGTACTCTCTAGATACATCGGGCCATCTATTACTTACTAGATAGGATTTGAATTGGGCCATTCGAGAGGACATCTAATGTCCATAGAACTGGCAAAACCGGCCGGTCCAACCGGTTTCAGGGGCTTTTTGGTCCAACCAGTAGTTTTAGACTGTCTTTGGCTGGTTTCGTATGGAACAGACTAGTTTTCTCAAACTGTCTGGGCTCCATACAGAACTGGTCGATTTTGTACAACGTCTTTGTGGGGCAAAAAAACATGGTTTTGAAATTTTTTTAATTTAAAAACCTAAAAATATGTACACGTCAACCTACCTAATGGCCCTACAAACACTATAAAATGATGTGGGAACCCTTCATCTCAATCACACTCATCTTTGGAATCAAGCCATGCTCGGGATGACCATTTTGAGCTTACTCATGTTGAGGATGCAGATGATGACTCTAAGTGTGAGTCTAAGGACTTCGATAATTCTAATATATGATTTGATTGTAGAGTCTAGAGTCTAGACATAAGTTATATGCTTATATTTTGACTTTAGAGGTCATTTATAGCCTCTTTGTTTATGTACTTTGCTTCATATATGGATTGCACTTGGTGCTATTTTAGTTTTATACAGTTACACTCTTGCTATATACATGAGAAACTTTGCATATTTGTGTATAATGGTTTGAATTCACATGGATGCACACACACACACACATATTTTCAAAATATGAATATTTTATGTTATTTTGCTCAACTGGTTTTTTTCTTGGTTTTTGTCTGGTTCTGAGTCCTCAGGTGGGTCGGTTCGACCATCGGTCCAGTTTTGCTAACACTGCTTTCTACCTGTAGCACTTCTTGGAGTTGCAGGATGGCATCCTCCTCCTCCTCCCATATACATGTTGACATTGGATGCACTCACTCAGGATCCCCCCCTCATCTAGCTTCAGCTTGGTTCTTGTTATCACATATATTATAGCTGGGCTACCATGATGCAACATGCAGCATATACAGTGATCTCTTTTTTGCACCCTAAGCCATTGAAAGCCTTTGTTTAGATTTCAGATACAAAGTATTTCCTTGCCAGGACTGAGATCTCCCTGTCCATTGAGATGATTTCAATGGTTACCTAGTTCATTCGAACAAAGTAGCAGATCTAGTACACAATTACAGATGGACGTATCTGATAAAGACAAGTATATGGTGAGAGCATGTATATGGCTCCTTGGTTAGATTTTGCTTTATGATGTATACTAACACCTTGGACTGCTATGATGATTATGGTGACCTATATTTGTATTACATGTGTACTAGTGCTTAACTTGTGTTGAGAATGATTAAAGAATTTGATGTTGAAGACTATTGCTTATGCCATGCTTTACACAACTTTTAAACTTTAGTGCTAAGCCGGTTCCATGTATCGCTTGTCCCCGTCCAGCCATTTCATCAATAACTGATTTCCTCCCATGACTTTTTGTTTGATTGAGACTTGTGAGATTGAAGATCTTTTCCCCATTTTGACCCGTATGCATGATAGACTCCATGTTTTTCTATTGTCTCTAGTGTGAAGTGTGTGGCTTGGCAAGTGTGGCCAAGTTTACCAGATGGTTTTCACATGCAGAGGAAGGAGAAAATTGAAGTGTTGAATATTTGTTGCTGAGATAGTGTTGTGGACTAGAGACTTTTGAGGTTCTCAAGCGCTCTCTCCCTTAAAGCACTTGTCCCAGTTGGAGCCAAATGTTATCACATTTATTGTAGTTGGGCTACCATGGTGCATCATGTAGCATATAGAGTGATCTCTTTATTTTTCATGAGCAAGACATGTTGATGGGGATACAACTTGGATCATTTTTTACAGCCTGAGCCATTGAGAGCCTTTGTTTAGATTTCAGATACAGAGTATTTCCTTGCCAAGATTGAGAACTCCCTATCCATTGAGAGGATTTCAGTGGTGACCTAGTTCATTCGAGCAAAGTAGCAGATATGATACACAATTACAGATGGGCATATCACATAGAGACATGTATATGGTGAGAGTAGGTATATGGCTCCTTGGTTGGATTTTTCTCTATGATGTATACTAACACCTTGGACTTATTATGCTATGATGATTATGGTGACCTATGTTTGTATTACATGTGTACTAGTGCTTAACTTGTGTCGAGAATGATTAATGAATTTGATGTTGAAAACTGTTGCTTATGCCATGCTTTACACAACTTTTAAACTTTAGTGCTATGTTGGTTCCATGTATCACTTGTCCCCGTCCATCCATTTCATGCATAACTGATTTCTTCCCATGACTTTTTGTTTGATTGAGACTTATGAGATTGAAGATCCTTTCCCCATTTTGACTCCTATGCATGATAGACTCCATGTTTTTTTGTTGTCTCTGGTGTGAAGTATGTGGTTTGGCCAGTGTGGCCAAGTTTACCAGATGGTTTTCCTTCAGTCCTTGAAAAAAGTGCTTCACCCAACAGTGTCTTTAGACACTAAAGCATCAGAACGCATAAATGTTATATCTAAATGATGCAAAGTATGAATGTTATAAATTAGTCAGTGGCCAAAAGATAAGCACTCATCCATTGTATGATGTAAGGTTTATTTGCCCCCACAAGGGAAACAGGGTGAGGCAAACCAGTCAGGGCTATGGATGCTCTGTAATATCCCAAACTGATATAATAGGAAAACAAACCCCGAACCTTGCATGCAAATATGTGCCCTAGAAAAATACAGAGATGCTATAAAATAGGAGAAATCAATGCATGTACATACCCGTATATAGCTCACATAAATAAGCTGTTGCTGGGAACCCGGATGATGTGCTTGCTTTGTCTCTGATCACGATGACGGTGAAACCCTCTGGTTGGATGAATAATCAACCTCCCGGAATAACTGCTGAATGTAACCTGATGATGAACTAGTGCGAACCTGTGTGATCCAACCTGACGATGAACTAGGGCAGATGGTTTTGAATGCCGAAATACACCAGTTAGCTGAGCATGCGCTCAACCCCAACTTAGCTCGCCGAGCTCTCCAATTCGAATCCACAAATCAATTATCACATATATATCCCTTCTCCATTCACTTTATCTTTCTTTTATAACTTTCAACTATGAAAACCCTAACTTTTGACCTAATTAGGTCAGTTTAACTTATAATTTGCAGTTGACTTGCATGCATGCGCATGGAGACTTAATTGGGCACATGCATCATTAAATAATGCTCAAATGTCATGCATGTAGGTGGCCTTTGGCTCTGGTGGCCCTCTTCAACCCAATGGTGATATAATATTGATGCCCTAGATCTTTTGTAGATGGCATTAGTCTTCAATTGATTCCCTGACTGTCAGTACCCGCTCGAACCCACATGAATCACATAGGTTAGCGGGTTGGTCCTCAATGCCTAGGCAAAAGAGGACATTACAGTCCTCCCCGCTCGAATTTGCTTGTCCTCAAGCAACTGTAAAGCTGGGTGTTGTAATACCTGTTCTGTCTCCCAAGTGGCCTCCTCTATAGGCAGATCTTTCCATTGAACCAAGTAATCTCTGATGATTTTGTTCCGCAGTTTCCGCTCTCGCACCTCTAGAATGCGCTCCAGAATCAGAATCAATTGCCCCTCATCATCAAGGGGGGGGGCAGCTCTCAAATCCCCTATCTGGAGGTCGACTTGCTGGACGGTCTCCGAATACTACTGGATGTTGTGTGGCCTTATCTGGTGGTTTCTTAAACGTAACCAAACACTCTGCTGCTCCCTCAATATCTCCTTGTCAAAGTACTGCCTCCATCCTGTGTGATGTCACTGGCGTGGGAGGGTAGGTATTCATCCCTCTCAATACTACCTTCTGTCCCTCTACTCCTGTGAACTCCATCTTCATGGTCTGGTAGTTTGTGGAATACTTCCCTAGGGAATACATCCACTGAACTCCTAATACCACCTTCATGTCAAGTACATCCACCACATAGAATGTCTCCATCACTGTATAATTCCCAAGTGTTACTGTTAATTGAGGAATTCTCTGACTAAACTCCATGGTGTGACTTGCTGCAGCGACTGAAAACCCATCAAAACTCTCAGTCTGAATGTCTATCCTTTTAACCCATGCAACATCAATAAAGTTGTGGGATGCCCCACCATCTATCAACACTCCCACTCTGTGGCCCTGTACGGTACCTCTGATTCGAAGAGTGTGGAATCTAGGAACCCCTGTCATGGTAGCAATGGTACCTCTTGAGGGCAGCAACTCCCTAACTGTCTCTGGTGTCTCTCTCTGCTCTTGATCCGGATAATCATCATCCTCCCCATTGTCAGAATAGGCCTCGATGTAGTAAGCCTTTCCCTTCCCTGAACATTTGTGACCTGGTACCCATGGTTCCTGGCAAATGAAACATAACTTTTTTCTTCTAATGTCCTGTCAGGAATTATTGTCCATCCATTCTTTCTTGGGCCATTCTTTCTAGATGGGTTTCATCCATCTTCAAAAGGGGAATTGGTTTTGGGAGGAAGCCTAATCTTGGGTACTGCATCCTATAAACCTCTAGTCTGTTTGATGGTATCTGCTAGGGTGGTGGGCCTATAAGACTTGACCCATCCCCGTAAGGGTTCAGTGAGAGCCTCAGTGAACAACATAATCAATCGGCTCTCTGATATATCTGTCACCATGACTGCTATCCTCTGAAACTCTGAAATAAATGCATCTGCACTACCTGTTTGCTTGAGCTGTGCCAGCTCTCTAAAGTGTACCTCAGGATCCTTCCGATCAAACCGCTCAATGAGCCTCAGTGTAAAATCTGGGTACAATGTGATGGTGTTGTGACCCAATGTCACTAACCCGTGATACCACCACTCATGTGCTTCTTCGTCCAAATGCAAGGTAGCCAATTTAATGGCATCTGTCTCAATCAAGGGGTTGAGCTGGAAGTATGTATCCAACTTCTGTACCCAATGCCTGGCTGGGCCACCCCGAGTGCCCTCAAAGGTAGGGATAGTCAGTTTCCCTACGGTGCGCTGTAACTCATAGTTTTGGGTAAATGGCCTATTGAAAGCTTTGGGTTTGTTCTTACTTTTAAAGTGGCAGAAGTCAGTGAAGGTCATGGCTGAATGGAAGTCCTCTCCGAAAGCTCTATATTCTCTCAGATAGACACTCATGGGTTCTTCTGGTTTTGCTTGTGCTAGAGGCACTACAGCTGGACTATCTAAGAATTGAGGCACGGTAGGTCGGAAGGGCTTGTGTATATAGGGGATGGCTCTGCATGTTGGTATATAAGTTCTCCCTACTACTGCTGGTGGATACCCTATCGCTGTTGCGAAATAAGGGACTGTGTGGGGTGGGACCATTCTTCTTAGTCATTTGCCTGAAGGTGCTCATCATTTCTTTTTGCCCATTAGTGAGTTCTTTTATGGCTGATATGAGACTATCGAAAGCTGTTTTACCATCATCGACCATTGTTTCTTTGCCTTTTTTAAACTGATACTCTCTGTTCCCCAAATCTATGTCCTCTAACTCCTCTTCTCTGTCTCTATTCCTCTACCTCCTGTGAGTATTGTTGTATGGGTCTCCTGGATTCATTTATAATTTTTGTATGCCCACAGCTGGGAAGGAAATAGCTCTGAAATATGGGGTTGGCAGTTAATAGCAAAAATATGCAGTACAAGAGTACCTGGCTCCAGCGCATGAAAGAGAAGGTATGGTGCTGCAGATCAGTGTTATCAGAACCGGCCCGGAACCGGCAAAACCGGTCGGTCTGACCGGTTCACAGGGTCAACCAGTCCGGTTCATAAAAAAAATTTGCAAAACCGGAAAATGGACCAAACTGGCCTCTGAACCGGCCGGTTCCGTACGGAACCGGCCGGTTCAGAGGCCGGTTTGGTCCATTTTCCAGTTTTGCAAAT
>LPNX010394826.1:0-11590 GCA_001517045.1 Pseudotsuga menziesii | reverse complement strand
TTCATATGTATGCACATGAATATATATGTTTTTTTACAAAATATGAATATTTTATGTATTTTTTAGTCAGCCGGTTTTTTACCCGGTTTTTTTCCGGTTTCCGGTCCGGTTCACATTTTGGGCTTCGCCGGTTCGATGACCGGTCCGGTTCTGATAACATTGCTGTAGATGACTGATATAATGCAAGATAACAATTCAGCCTTTATCCAACAACCCTTAGTGGAAGGAAAACTGAAGGGTAATTGCTGTTGCAAATGGTTTGCAAGCATGGGATCTGCTAGAAGATACGAGGAACCATTTCAACTTGGTCTTGACAGAAGTAATGACGCCTTCTCTCTCAGGCATTGGCCTTCTGAGCAATATCATGAGTCATCAAACCTACAAACACATTCCTGTAATAATGATGTGCTCTCATGATTCTATGGTTTTAATTTTCAAATGTCTGAGCATGGGTGTCGTGGACTTCCTTATCAAGCCTCTTAGGAAGAATGAGCTAAAGAATATATGGAAGCATGTTTGGAAGTGACACCAGAACTCAAGTGCCAGTTGCTGTGGCGGTATCAGTAGTAGCCAAACTCAAAATGTTCTATGGCTACAAAATGCAGCGGACCCAGAAAACAATGCTGACAGCAAAGAGGAAAGCAATGATACAGTCCTTGCTAGACTAGCTCAAAAGGTTGTGAGGCTGCAGGGTTCAACTAGCGCTGCTAACAGTACAGGTAGTGATGAGAAAAATGACAATGCTGTCAGTGACTTGAAAATCATTGATCGCAGTGACAAAGGAATTGGCGCCCAAGTGAGTTTCTACTGTAGCATGCTAAGATCAGAATGTTCATGAAACAACGACGCTAGAGCTGTTTGTATTTTTCTGTTTGCTCTGCATGGATGTCTTCAGCAGCCTTGATAATTGTGAAATAAAACCGCGCCGAATTAACAGATTCTCAGACTCTTGGACGAATTCTTCTTTGGCGGCTACAACACACAGCTAGCATCTCTTGACGGCCCGGTTTCTTCCCAAAATTGACGGCTCCAGCAAGCGACCAGCAGAATCACCGCTTCTCTTTACACAGTCGGTCTTGTCCAGCAACAAAGAAACGACAAAGGTCCTCCACGTGTGGTCTCGTCTAGCACAAGGAAATGACAAAGGTCCTCCACGCGCGGTTTCGTCCAGCACAAAGAAATGACAAAGGTCCTCCACGCTGGCTGTTGACTGGCTTCTCTACGTAATATCACTGTAATATCCCAAACTGATATAATAGGAAAGCAAACCCCGAACCTTACATGCATGCAGTTGCATGCAAATATGTGCCCTAGAAAAATACGAAGATGCTATAAAATAGGAGAAATCAATGCATGTACATACCCGTATATAGCTCACATAAATAAGCTGCTGCTGGGAGCCCAGATGATAATAGGAAAGCAAACCCCGAACCTTGCATGCATGCAGTTGCATGCAAATATGTGCCCAGAAAAATACGGAGATGCTATAAAATAGGAGAAATCAATGCATGTACATACCTGTATATAGCTCACATAAATAAGCTGCTGCTGGGAGCCCAGATGATGTGCTTGCTTTGTCTCTGATCACAGTGACGCGGTGACGGTGAAATCCTCTAGCTGGATGAATAATCAACCTCTCGAAATAACTGTTGAATGTAACTTGATGATGAACTAGTGCTGAACCTATGTGATCCAACCTGATGATGAACTAGGGCAGATAGTTTTCACTGCCGAAATACACCAGTTAGCTGAGCATGCGCTCAACCCCAACTTAGCTCGCCGAGCTCTCCAATTCAAATCCACAAATCAATTATCACATATATATCCCTTCTCCATTCACTTTATCTTTCTTTTATAACTTTCAACTGTGAAAACCCTAACTTTTGACCTAATTAGGCCAGTTTAACTTATAATTTGCAGTTGACTTGCATGCATGCGCATGGAGATTTAATTGGGTGCATGCATCATTAAATAATGCTCAAATGTCATGCATGCAGGTGGCCTTTGGCTCTGGTGGCTCTCTTCAACCCAATGGTGATATATTATTGATCATAGTTACATATATCGGCGATATCGCGATATATCGCGAGTCATTCCCCTTGGCGATATATCGCCACTAAAAAATTGCGATATTTTCGATATTTTGAATATATCGGGATATATTCAATATGTCGTGATATATTGGGAATATATTGGGACATTTTGGAAAATATCGCCCTGTTAAAAAAATTTGCAAGAAATTTGAAAAAAATATTTTGAATATATCGCGATATATTCAATATGTCGCGATATATTGAGAATATATCGGGATATTTTGGAAAATATCGCCCTGCTAAAAAAATTTACAAGAAATTTGAAAAAAAATTCATGGGTTAAGTTTTTGGCAGTGTTATTAAAACTAAATATATTAAATTCTTAAAGTAATAAATGGTAATATTAAATTCTTAAAGTAAAAGTGACATTCTCCTTTACTTTCATTTTCTATCCTTTTACAGTTGAACTCGATATTTGATCATGATCCACCATTTGACATATTATGCATCTTATATATGAGTTGTATTTTAATATTTATGTGGAAATGTGTTTATTTGATGTTGTTGTTGCTTTAGATGTCAAAAAAATTGAAAAAAAATGTTTATTTTTGTATTTTTTAATGCAAAACGACATTTGCCGATATTTTCCGATATTTTCGCCGTTGCTGCCGATAAGTTTCATTCCGGACCCTCGGCGATATATTCGCCGACACGATATATGTAACTTTGATATTGATGCCCTAGATCTTCTGTAGATGGCATCAGTCTTCAACTGATTCCCTGACTGTCATTACCCGCTCAAACCCGCAGGAATCACATAGGTTAGCAGGTTGGTCCTCAATGCCTAGGCAAAAGAGGACATTACATGCTTGTTGGCAACGGGGCTAGGCCTTAAGTCATTTTTTGGAGCCCAGAAGGATTTTCAGGGCACTTACCTTTGTAGGCTGACTATTATCTTATGTTAAAGTTAAATGTGTTTGGAAAGTTAATGGTCAAAGGATGAAAACTCACTCATTGTATAATGTTCGACTCAGTTTCCCCTACAGGGCAACAGGGTGAGACTAGCCTCCAAAGGTTATGTCTTTGTCATTTTCTGGAAGCCCAGAAGGCTCTCCAGGGCACCTGCATTTGAAGATCTAAATTTTCGTGATCATCGAACTCCATTTGTTGACCTAAAGCACTGGTCTTACCCATAGAAGAGGGATGCCCTCCTTGGAGAAGTGGCTATTTTGAATTCCGCAAACTGGGTATTGCTAGTTTCACCTTTAATTGTCTTATCTTACCTCTAGCAATCAATCCAAGCGTCTAATTTTGTTTAATTTCACCATTTACCCTTAGATTCGATTTTCAAGCTTCAAACCCTAGGGTAAATTGGGGCTTTTCACATAGACACTCGTTTTCTCTTAGTAATTGTGCCAAACTCTAATTAACTATCCTACTAAGCGACATAATCAAGTTTCCCTGGATTATTTACTTGCATTCGTTATTTTTAGGGTAATTTTGTTATAGGTACGCCCCCTAGGCTTAGTATCTGCATTGAGTCTGAAGTGTCGGTATCCTTGACTAGCATGACATCTAAGTTCTTTCAGAGGTCTTGGATATCGTATGTCACAACTTTAGTTGCCTTTCCCCTCTGCCATCCTGGATAGGATCATCTTATGAGGAAACTACAAGATTCGTGATAACAGTTCTCAGAGACTCTGGGTGGAGACCAAACACCATATTCTTGACTAGATAGGATATGCCAAATGTGCCACTTGCAAGAGCTAGAGATAGAGATACGCCCCATTTTCAAGCGTCCTTTCTATTATGAGACCAGAGGACACTACCATTGCACTTATAGGGACTCTAGGATCTTGCTCTTCAATTTCTTCTGATCGAGATTAGAGATGACTAACCCTCTTCATCAGGGAGATATTCAACCCCAAATCCCAATTCTTGCATGCCTTGCCACACCATGGGACTACCAGATGGATCATCTCATACTTTTATGCTGCTCCGTCAAATAGGTAACAAGAGATAAGCAGAGCTCAAAAATACTTAAGACCGTAGAGTGGTGAGACCTCGTGTCTACCCTCAACTGGAGATGTCAAACCAAACATTTGACTATACGTCCTCATAGTGACAAACAAATCTAGAGTAGGGTGCTTCTTGCTTGTCGGATTACCTCCTAGCCCCAACTGAGCAGCCAAAGATCCATTCGGAGTTTATTTCCTTTGACCTTGGACAGTAGGAGGACATGGCTTCCTCACTCCTACGTCCCTCGCCAGTATCATATAGTCAGATCCCACTATGGTGCTCAAGGACTTCAACTCCAATAACGAGTCAGTGCCCTGATTGCCTCCCCTGCCCTCTGTCATCAGCACAATGAGACATTGATATCATCGCTTTCATCCTCACAACTCTCTTCTCGCACCAAGATGTCCAATGTCTTGGACATTCTCACATTGTATCACCACACCCATATATACATATTTTGGTGTTGGCTAGACCTAGTGATTAGAATAGTCAGACACTTATTTAGGCTGTACTTATTTACCCTGCTTTCAGTGTTATCTAGGAGTTGTTTTTGCACTCACATTGTATTCACACTGGATGAACCTTTCAGTTCCATTGATCAACTTTTGTGGTCATTCGTTGGACATCAATGAGATTATCTTATCTTATATTATAGACAGAATCACATTCATTTGGATTTGTTAATCCATGGATGTTTTTGTGGGTTTTTAGGGCCTCTGTAGGATTCATGCCGTCCCAAGCAATGTTTATTTGACAGGAAACATGTGGGAACAGGCACAAAACATCAGAAACATCCCAAAATGTTTTGGGAAACATTTCCTGATCATGAAATCTTCTAGAAATGTTTCAGGACATTTCCAACACATTGAATGCATTTCATTACCCAAAAAGTTCCTAGGTATTGAAACATGGGGAAGGGGGCGGGGCGGTGGATTCCTGCAGCTTAGCTTATCATGAAATATACTGCTTCATGGACTTTAGTATTGCTTGCATTTCATCTACAAGCACATAGAATTGCTTGCAGTTCGCTTGCAACTAAGTCTGCTTACAATTAAGTTACAAGCAGCTGTCTTCATCACAAAACCAAAGTAAATCAACACATCTTTGCCAAATACCATTCCATCTTTATTTATACATTTTCAATCAACATGTTGCTGCCAGGCCTGAGAAAGAGGATAAAATAAGAGAGAACCTGGATAAATGATAAGACAATTTGGCTCCCAACAATAGGATTACTTCTTGATAAGCTATGAGACCAGTCTATACTGGAAGATTCTGGACTATGCTTTCATTGTTGGGAAGTTATCATATAAATTTCTTCAATTATTCTTCAACTTTCTAATTACTGGCCTTCAGGAAGGAATCTGCATGCTACATTTAATTTTGCACTGAACTTAGGATTTCGATATACTATACATGTACAAATATTTATGTAAATCAAATAGAAATTGCAGCAGATCTTGTATTTAAGATTACATTAGATTTCATTTCACAAATGATGTAATTTAAGGAGAGGAGATGCACTGAAAAAAACGAGAAAAGTAGGAACAATTTATCTCACTTGATTGCGCTTTCACGAATTTTGCTATTACCATTTGAGTCAGCATCTGCAATTACAAAAACAGGGATAACTTAACTATAGTACCTACAAAACATTACATACAACACTCAACAAGGCTTTGTGTTGAAACAAAGCCATATATAAGATATTTTATACACACGAGTCTCTATAAGAAGTTTATAAAGAAGCATAGAAGAAAAAAATTGAGGTAGGGATAAAAAAATAGAAAGCATGTGAAGACTTATCATAAAATAATTAATAAAATGCCTAATTTCTAGTGTTCTGAAAAGACATGCATCAGAAGTTTGAACTACAAAGTTATGAAAGAAAGGCATGCTTAGATAAAAATAATTACATAATTGACATATATGTATCAATAAAAGGTTTGGAAGCCACCTAAGATATTCAGATCCTTATCAATAGTGGTAGGAAACGTTCCCAATATTTTCCAGCATTCCTCTTGAAGCTCTTCAACTGCTTTCTTTTCCATACTTGGGAGGAAAGGCAAATCCCCTTCCGACCAGCTTGGTAAGATTCTTGCTGCTGCTAATATGGCTCCATCAACAAAGCTATCTTGTTTGTCAGATAATGCATCTGTAGTATTCAGGATAAAACATGTAATCAGTAAAAACCTTAAGGGAGAAGAAAAATAAAAATTTCATAAAATGAGCACATCTATCCAAAAGAAATAACTGATGTATACAAACAACTATTACAATGTGATTTAATTTAATATATTTAAATATTAATGTTCACATGTCCAAAGTTGGCCAAAGGTAATTGTCACCCCTTTGTTTGCACTAGGATTAATGCAATGATTGTAGATGATGGTGAACCAAAGATCTATAATTGTGAGGTTTCATCAAGCAATTTTTTAAAGTCATTTGGTCATTATTGTGTTAGTTTGTACATGGTTAAATTGTAAAATATTGTAAACAGTGAGATATCACTTGTAATTGTTTATAAAGGGTCAGTTTGTGATGTATAATAAGCCCAGCTTCGGCAGTGGTACTCGGCAAATGTCTCATGAGTGTTTTTTTAACTGAAAAAGGTTTATATCCTTATAGTCTAATCAGTGTAGTCAGACTCGGACTTGGCAAATACTCGGCTGGCTTGGGACTCGGCAGACTCGCCGACTCGGATCAAACTCGGCAAATATGAAAAAAATAAAAATATAGTAATTTCTGTGCACAAAAAACATACAGAAAGACATTTCTAATCCATATAAGTTATAAAAACAATTCTATGCAGAAATTCATTAGATCATCTCATAAAAATTGATAACACAACATTTGACACTCCATAATACCATATTTCTATGCAAAATAGTGAAATGAAAGAGGATTCCTTGAACACATTCCAAAATAGTACCAAGTTCAAATGCATAGCTCAAAACATAGCTAGCTGAAAATAAAAAAAAGATAGTGTCTCCAAGTCCAAACTCGAGTCTCATGCATGACTACGAGTAGTAGATCGCCTAGCATAGGCCCTAGTAGAGCAAGTACCAACATCACTAGCTAAAAAATCAACTGTGATGCAGGTGTGTTTGGTGTTTCCATTTCGGAAAATGGAACACCGAAGGGACCCTCGGTCTCTTCATCAAGCCAACTCAAATCAGCAGGAGCTTCATCCTCCACTACCCAATCAGATACTAGATCAATCTAATCCAATAAAATTGGATCCAAATCCTTTTCTCGCAACTGTTTTGTGAGCATCCGAAGGTTGTAGTATATGTAGACCAACTTCTCCAACCTCTCATGCTCCAACCTGTTGCGCTTTTTGGTGTGGATGTGCTCGAATACTAACCAATTGCGCTCACAACCTGATGCACTACAAGGCTGACTCAGGATTTTGATGGCAAATTCCTATAGTTGTGGTGCCTCAGTGCCACAATCTAACCACCAATGGGGTGTTATAAAAAACAAACAAACAAAGATTACGAGTTTTGCAATGTTAAACTTGAAAAAAATAGTGAAATAAAATTTTGATTTACGTAATTGAATCTTACATGGCACTTTCATCTCCCTGAGACGTTGTGTTGAGCTAAATCCAAACATGCCAAATGATTCCTTGTACATATCTTGCTGCAGATTGATTTGGTCTTGAACCTCTTGACTTGGGTACATCCTCTCAATGCATAGCATCACACCTCTCCTCACCTCAAGATCTTTTTGAATTTTAGACCCAACATTATAGAATATGCTTGGATTGAGATATGCCCTTGCTGCATGTAATGGTGAATGTAGTTGCTTGTCCCACCTAGAATCAATAATATCCCATATAGGGAAAAATTTAGATTCACCCCCCCCCTATAGAAGGCCTTGATGGTCTCTTTGGCCTTGTCCATCCCCTCATAAACATATACCATTGGTGGTTTATCACCATGCATGATCCTCAACACTTTCACAAGTGGCTCTGTCATGCTGACAATCTCAGTGACTTCCTCCCATAAACTATCTCTACGGACAGACAAACTCATAGCCATTGCATCTAGTTTTGTGCTATCTTTATAATGTATCCATTCCTTGCTACTAACCATTCGTCTCAATGCTTGGTACTCATTAATAAGGCTTTGGAGGGAGAGAAAGTTTGTTGCAAACTGTGTGACAACAGGGCGACTGAGCTCAACTTAAGGCTTTGGAGGGAGAGAAAGTTTGTTGCAAACTGTGTGACAACAGGGCGACTGAGCTCAACTTCTGTGTACTCTCTCATAAGGCTCAACACCCAAGCATGGTTATAGATGTATATGGTTACTTGTTTGCACTCGTGAACAACATCTTGCATCCATGCCAACTTCCCAATGTCCACCAACATCAAATCTATACAGTGGGAAACACAAGGGGTCCAAAAAATAGTAGGGTATTTTGCAGAAAGCAATTTACCTGTTGCCACATAATTTGCAGCGTTGTCCGTGATTACTTGGACAACATGTTTGACCCCCACTTCTTCCACAACCTCTGCTAACAATGTAAAAATCAGATTTGCATCTTTCACATGTGAAGATGCATCAACGGATTTCAAGAACATAGTTCCTTTAGGGCAAGCCACAAGGAAATTTATGATTGTTCTATTCCTCTGATTTGTCCACCCATCAGACAAGATTGTGCAACCTGTAAACTCCCATGAGCTTTTAATGCTCTCCAACTGTTCCTTGATACACTGCAACTCCTCATCTAGATATTTCCCCCTAAGTGCACTGTAAGAGGGGCCTTTGTATCCAGGGCCAGAGCCTGCAATAGCATCTATCATTGACTGATAAAAAGGAGACCTTGCAAGGTTGAATGAGAGGCTGTCATGGTACCAAAACCTCCTCACTGCCATATTTGCCTCCCTTTTCCTTTCGTTAAAGCTGTCCAATGTTGGTTGAGATCTTGGAGAGGTACGAGGGAGGAAAAAAGGAGAGGTGATAGATGGACTTGGTGGAACATTTGATGAGCAACTACCTCGAGGTCCCATTGGAGATATACCAATCCCTGCAGTTTCAAACCTCAGCCTAGATCTTTTGGCATTTTGTTCTTTGATACTTTCCAAAGCAGCGTACATTTCCGCTGTGACTTCTTTAGGGCAGCCATCACAAACTACGACATCTTTGCACACAACTCAAGCTAGGTGGTGTTTTAACTTGTTTATGCCCCCATACATAGTTGTTGGACAGTAATTGCACTTTTCTTGATTGTCTTGCCCTGGGGCCACCCGAACACAATGTTCCCATGCTTTATCAAGAGGCCTTCTAGGTCTTCCCTTGGGCACCATGGATTTGGTAGTGGGAAAAGAATAAATTAAAATAAAATGATTATTTTTATAACAAAAAATTCATAACAAAATTAAATTTAAAAAATAAAACAAAATTCAATGAATTCAAAACAAAAATAAATTACTTTGGCAAGTTGTGTCGGGCCTCAGACAACCATCACAAGCCACAGCCCTGTAGGTTGCCACAGGGGGCAGCCTACGGGCTTGTGGGTTGTGATGGCAGCCTCCACATGCTACCATCACAACCTAAGAATTAAATGAGCTAAATAACAACTAAATTACATATCCCTATGATATGTGTATTTTTTTGAATAAATAACATTGTATTTCATGATTTATTGAGGAACCTTTAAAACAATATTTATTCAAGAACAAATTTAAAATAATACAATGTATGTTTTTGAATAAATAGCACTGTATTTATTAAAAAACATACACATATCAAACTGTAATTTAAAATTTAATATGAACATACATATGAAGAAAAAAACTTAAATATATATGGAAAGGTTAAAAAACTTAATAAAAACTTATAAAAAAAACTTTAAAATCTTAAAAAAAAACTTAAACGTCCTGGCACCTGCCAGTCTGAGACTCCCAGAAGACTAATAAAAAAATTGCTTATAATGTGTCTATTAAATTATTAATAATGTGTCTGTTAATAATATTAGAGGTTGATATTATGTGTATTGATTCTTGAAACATAAAACTAAAATAAAATAAAAAACCAACCTGTAAAACAATAAAAGTGCTGAACTTGATGTGAAGTTTAAACCCTGCTAACTTGAAAACAAACCCGCACTGAAGTTGAAACTTGAACCCTGATGTGAACACCAACAAAACGATGTTGAAGACTGAAGTTGAACCCTGCTCAGTGCTGATGCTAATGCATTGACTTCAGAGTTGAACCATGCTGATGAGCATGCGTTGAAGTTCAACGACTGAACAAATGAACCACCGAAGCTCAGATCTTGGACTCAAAGTTCAAACCTCAGACCCAAACCTCGGACTCAAAGTTTCAAACCCGTTGACAGTGAAAGAGACGAGCTCGTGGGCAGATTTTAAGACGTCGGGGCAATGGAAAGAGCTTACAAGAAAATGGAAAGAGCTCGAGGGCGGTGGAAAAAGTTCGCGGGAAAATGGAAACACGTCGAGGGTTGTGGAATGAGCTCGCGACGTTCCCTCCATAACGTTTAACACGGGCCCACTCATTCGTTGAGTCAACCGAGGGATTTTTTTAGCAGCGACTCCATACTCGCGAGTCCGACGAGTACTCACGATTTTTAGCGAGTTGGACGATTTTCTGACGAGTGTGTTGAGTTCCGAGTCTGCAGATCGAGTTTGTTGTGAGTAACCGGTTCTGATCTCACTTGGCTAGACTTGTCATACTCGACGAGTATTACCCGAGTCTGACTACACTGGTCTAAGTCTTTCAAAGTTTTTTCACTCGATAAAAATCCTCCAAAGTTGTGAGTTCATTCTAGTACAATTGCCATAGTCATGGAGCTTCTTTATGCGCTTGGTCTATTACATATCACTTTGAGTCAAATCGGTCATAGTTAGGATAGAGTCTTTTAGGAGTTTCTCTTGCACTTGGTCATGATTATTAAGGTATGTTGGTGGTTACAACATAAGTTTGATGGTTAGAGGTGCATTTCCCTAGCTCAAACTTTGGGTTTTAATAATCTTTTGAAACCCAATTCCCCTTTCTTCAAGTTAGACCCTCACTATATTTTAATGTGGTTACATATTCACATAGAATCCACTTGGACGGCCTCCTAGCCTAGCACTAGCCATGTTTGACCCTTGGTATCTTGTGCCTTTTGGAGGGGTGTCCTAGCTTTGAGAGCAGTTATCTTTTGACAAAGTGCCCAGAATTGTGCCATCTCAACACCATTAGATCCATAATTGTCACAGGATTTCAAAAAAGTGGTTATAATAGAAAATACTATAAATATCGAGGAAGTTAGAAATTCCAGAATTGTCGTTTAAAGAATCACACCCTCTTTCAAGCCTTCTTTGCTCACACATGTGAACCATCCCCCCTATCTTTGAGCCATTTTGTCCCTCTTTAAGCCAATTCATCCCCTCTTTCCCCTCATCTACGCTAGGCATTTCTCTCTTTTTGTAATGTCCCCTTCCTTTTAGGCCTTGAGGCCCATACCGCTAACCCATGTGATTCCTGTGGGTTCGAGCGGTTACTGAGAGCTAGGGGATCAGATCA
>LPNX010394818.1:0-67213 GCA_001517045.1 Pseudotsuga menziesii | reverse complement strand
CAGTCTTTTCTGGGATACATTTGCACTATGAGTAATAATTGCTGTCATAGAATGATCGGTTAACTGGTCATTTGAATATTTGTAGTTCATGTGCTTTGGGACAAAATATCAGCTATCTGTAGTTTTTCTTACAGTATGTGATTCTTTATTGCTCATTTAAGATGATAGCCTCGCTCCCTAGGGATAGTGTAGATAATTAGTTATTTCCATGCATATCTGGTTTGTTTGCTTGTGAGCATAAGACGAGAGGTAAGAACCTGCGCAGCACTTTGTGACCACCCCCCTGCATTTAAACCAGCCTGCATGGTTTAGATAGGCATATGCATTGCATATATTAAGTCAAAAATACAAATTTCGGTGGACCGGGCCGCAACCGGTAAACCCTCGTTGTTACTTTGACCTACGGTGGCCGGACCGCAAACCAGATGGATTCCCTATACCAAACAGTCAGCGGGCTAGTTGGGAACGCTGATTGGGGAGAATCCTTTACTGTTGTCGCCTGCGATTTTCCAGGCCTCAACAGGTCCATATCATCAACTTTCTCCTCCTTTTTGAGGAGGGTCCATATCAGTAACCTTCTCCTTCGTTCGAGGAGGGTCCATCATCATCATTGTTCCTCCTTATGAGGAAGGTAGTTTTGAACTACACCAAGCTTATCATTGAAGTATTCAAACTTTGTTAGAGATAGAGGATTGGTCAATACATCAACAACTTTCTCATCGGTACTCACATACTGGAGTTTTATAGCTCCCTTCTCTACCATATCTCGTATATAAAAAGATTGGATTTCTATGTTCTTCATCTTGTCATGGAACACTGGGATATTCGTCATATTTATACAACTCTAGTTGTCACATAGAATCATTGTGGTATTGAGGTCTAGATCAAATAGACCTGGCATTGACTTTTGAAGCCATATGGATTCACAACTAGCAGAGCAAGCTACTATGTACAATGCTTCAGCTGCGCTAAGATAAACACTGGAATACTTCCTTCTAAACCATGAGATCATGGCGGATCCTAGACAATAACATCCACTTGAGGTGCTCTTCCCGTCTGAGGTACTACCATCCCAATCTGTATTTGTATAACTATACAGTCTGTATTCATGATCTCCATCATAGTATAGTCCAAAGTTTATCGTACCTTTCAGGTACCTCATCACATGCTTTGCAGCTATCATGTGAACACGTCTAGGTTTAACTAGATACTGACTCAGGGTGCTCACAGAAAATCATATATCTGGTATGGTATTCGTCAGATACATCAACGACCCAATAATAATTCTGTACTGAGTCACATCCACTAATTTTGATGATTCATCCGATAACAACTTCAAGTTGGTATCCATGGGAGTGGCCATGGCTTTAGACTCCATCATATCAAATATTTTTAAGATTTCCACAACACACTTTCCTTGGTTGAGAAAGATTCCTTCTGGCCTCTGCCATACGTCCACGCCTAGAAAATAGTGCATGAATCCAAGATATTTTATCTTGAATTCTTTAGCGAGCTTCTTCTTGCATTATACAATATGTTTCTCATTTCCTGTTAGGAATAGGTTGTCCACATATAGTAATAATATGACATGTTCATCATCTATAATATTAAAGTAAAGGTTAGGGTCGACCTTACTTTTGGTAAAGCCCAAGCTCATTAAGAATCTATCTATCATTTCATACCAACCTCTAGGATCATGCTTCAGTCCATACAGAGCCTTCTTCAACTTACATATGTGAGTCCATATGTCTTTGACTTCAAATCCTTGTGGTTGTTCTATGTACACTTCTTCCTCAATAACACCATTCAAGAATGTTGTCTTCACATCCATCTGGTGTAAATTCTACTTCATCATGGATGCAAGTTCCATGATGGCTCTAAATGAAGTGTATCTTGCTACTAGTGCAAATGTCCCTTCATAATCGATTCCCTCTTTTTGAGAGAATTCTCTAGCCACAAATCTTGCGTTGTATTTCTTAATATTTCCATCAGCTGCACGCTTTATCTTGTAGATCCACTTGGAAGATACCACACTCTTACCTTCTAGTTTGGGAACTATATCCCAAACATCATTCTTCATTATTGAATGGTATTCTTCTGTCATTGCTTCTACCCATTCTTTCTTTTGTACAACTTCTTCATAACTGGTAGGTTCTTGATCTAAAAGGTCACACATCAAAGCTGCATAACTGGAGAATGGATTTAATCTCTTGCTTGTTCTTGTGGAGCCTTCTGGAGCTCCATACTTCTCTGCTTCTTGTACGATTTCTCTTACCCAAGAAGGATTTCTCTTCCATGATATACTCATAGTAGGAGGTTCCTAAGGTTCTAGCATATCATGATCCTCTGATGTTTCATTTTCAGGGGAGGATGCAGCTTCTATATTTCTGAAAGGTATATCTTCTTCATATACTTCTTCATGCTGACACTTTATGGATCTCTTGAGATTCGATTCTTCATCAAATGATTCTTACATCCCTACTAATATCCATGTGATGGAATCCTAGGATGTATATTCTAAAGGCTTTGGAGACTTCACAGTATCCAACAAATATTCCCTTCTTTCCAGAAGGATCCAACTTGGTTATCTTTTCTTTCGGAATGTGAACATATACTGGACATCCAAATATTTTGAGATGGCTAACTTCAAGATTATTTCCTATGAACATCTCTTCAGGAGTTTTAAATCCAAGGGAACTATGGGATATTCTATTTTGTACATAAACCATTGTTCTTGCTGATTCAACCCATACATGCATAGGAAGTTCTTGATCATGCATAATTGTCTTCACTGCTTCCATAACCGGGTCCTATTCTTTCTTTTCACAACCCCAATTTGTTGAGGATTATAGGGAGTGGTTAGTTCCCTCTTGATTCCATCATCTTCTTTAGGGAGTGGTATATTCTCCACCATTGTTTGTTATGAGTATCTTGATTCTTTTTTTTGAGTGATTCTTTATCAAGGCTATTTTATGAATACTTCATCCTTTGTTTTGAAGAAGTATATCCATGTCTTTCTTGAAAAGTCATCAATTACTAGTGTAAAATGAGAGATTAGTGACAAAAAAAATGACCAAAATCCGCATATCAATGACCACTTTTGGTTTGGCGATCGTTGGTCGCTAATTTACGGTCTCTTATTACGCGGCCAAAATTGGTCATTTTTATTTTGGTCATTTATAGCTTATCATTTGGTCATTAATTTGGTCATATATTTGAATCAATGACCAAATATATGACCACATTTATGACCAAATTAAAGACCACATGACAAGCTAGAATATGACCAAATTTAGTCGCATAATAAAAGACCGTAAATTAGCCACCAAAACTGCTTTTGGTCATTGATATGTGAATTTTGGTTATTTATATCTCATTGTTTGGTCGCGTATCTCTCAATTTTTGGTCATTTTATATGCGAATTTTGGTCATTAATCTCATTTATTGGTTACTAATTTAGTCATTTTATGTGTGGTCATTATATTTTAGTAGTTTTAATGGTGTCCATTATTAATCAATATAAATTTTTAATATGATATTATGTTTAAATTAAAAAAAGAATTATACATTATTTATCCTCATCTACACATGTGAATTATGCAATGTCACATTATAATTAATTACAACACTTGTAAATAATATCTAATACACATGTAAATCATGTAATGTCACATTAATTAGTTAATAATTACAACACTGGTACATAATATAAAGTACGACCATATATATAAGTTTTAAACCACACAAATTATATTATATGAAATGTCAAAAGTATTACAATAAATATGAGTTTTCTCAAAAACTCATATTAATTTCCATATAACTTTACAAGAATTATCACTTTTCAAAATATTACAATGGTTAAACCATCATACTTGCACTTGGCTACAAAACAAAAACCATTGTTATATCCCACGTCAATAGCTTCAAAACCATACTTAGATCCCACATCAGCAGCTTCAAAACTATACTTAGCAACTTGAAAGCATCAACAACATGCTCTTCATACTGAATGGCAAAGCCTTAGCAACAGGCTCTTTATACTCAATGGCCCACTTATAAGTTGAGCTCACTCCAGCAAAATCCAATAAAAAAATATCACTAGTAAAGTAGAAAAACAACGAATTGTAAAGTAGAAAAACAATGAAGGAAATTATTTATAATGATCAACAACTAACAACGATAACCAAGATCATGTGCAAAATAGAAAAATCTAATCTAACAAATTCAATTTAAGAATTGGTTAAAATTAAACTTGAATGTCTAAATCTGCAATATTTAGTACCTAAGAAAAGAAAAACTCAGATCTAAACTAGGAAATGGATTTCAACAGGGAAGATAATCAACGAATCCACAAAACAATTATGCTTGATTGCACAGGTATAAACCTGCATACATAGTGCAATATGTGAAGGAGTTCACCCCTATATGTCATGTGGTTAGTGAATGACATGACAAATATGAAAACTGATGAATGATTTAAGAAAGTCTCAAATCCAAAGTCCAAAAGAATAAATAATAGATTTCTTTACCTGTGGAGTCACCATTCTGCTATGTATGATTTGGTGCAAAAGTGTAACAAATGCACTCAAATAGAGGTTGGAAATTCCGGTGCAACAGAAAAGTAAAATGTATGAATTGTGTATGTGAGAAAAGCTATATAAACCTATTTTCACAAATATGCAATAAACATAAATCAAAAGAAAAGAGGGAAGTGAAACCTTAGGGGAATCCGCTTGACGAGATGGCATTGTTGGAACAAGAGAAGGTGAACTGAAAAAAAAAGAATTGTCCTTTATGGCCATGCACACAATGACAACAAAGGATCAATGTTATAATTCTAAGGAAATACCAAGTTGATTCTGTAGAGGATGACTGTATTTATACTATATAGGATTTTCCCAATGGATGGTATCTAAGTAGAGATGTTTCCCAGTCTTTGTCCATGAAATTGCCTTTCTACACCCTAATCATTTGGAAATTTCATACATTATCATTGGCCTTGATATTAGTGTTTGTCAACATTTGAATATTCAAATATCTACAAATGCTTCATATCCTATTATGTGCAGAAGCCTCCTATGACAAGAGAAGTCCCTAGTCAGTATTAAGTTAAATATTTCTATTATTACCAAAGTCAATGTTAGATCTAATACCATAAATTGCCAAATTATTCAACAGTGACACAATATTGCCAGTTAATTTACTAAGTTCAAAAGAAGTACAATATTTTCTCATTTTCAGCAAAATACATGACCCTAATTACTTGATGTCCCATTTCAAATTTAGTATTATGATTTATCTGGTCAAAAAGCTATTGTTCTAATTACTTCAGAAATATCCTTAGCTCAATTTCCAGTGATATTAACTTTAAATTTTTAACCAAAAACATTTACAAAAGTGTTTTGTAGTTATAGGTAGCTTATCTATTAAAACTACAATCATAAACATTACATGTTCAATCATATTGACAAAAACCATGTTCATTGAAATAGGGACTAGCATTAACCTGTCAGATCATATGTTCCTTGTTCGCCAACTGAATTGCTACATCTTCTATTTGAGGTTTTCCAGTTTCCAAAGCTTTCAATTTCAACATAACTCTTGCAATTTCTATATGGAGAATAAACTGCATAATATTAGGTTCAAAGTCATTTCAATGAGTCCAATCTAAGCTAAAAGATAACTGGGAGAGCTATTGAAATGGAATACTACACCTGCACATGCATGTTAAGGAAAATGTTATTGCAATTTTAGCAGAAGGAGTACCCTGGACATGCTGAATGAACTATGTTAGCCATAGCTACAGGGCTTCGAACCGTTCATCTTCCTTTGGTTTGTACCTCATTTTATGGCTTTGAGGACCTACCCAAAGTGGAAACAATCCCTCTTCTGCTAGCAATTCTTGTCTAAAAAATTACTCCTTGTAGGTTGCCCAATAACTTTTTGGCATCCATTCTCATATAGTGCCTCTATTACCCCTATTGATAAGAGAGGAGTAGTTGTATAACTACATGAATCTCTCTTAGAATCAGTTAAAGAACAAAATATTGATCTTCCAAGTGGTGATTATTATAATTGACCCATTTTCTACCTGGAAGGATGTTCTAATTATTTTCAGATGGGAGAACACATATTATATATTAAGCTGCCAAAGAATTTAATATTATATCCTAAGTATTATATCAAAATGACTATGACTATGACAAAATTCTTTTGATTGACTATGACCCTGCTAGTGTAGGAGCTAAGAATTTAATCAAAATGATTAAAGATTACATCCTAAGTATGGGAATGGGTTTGATTATTCTAACACCTTTGGGTTCTAGACTTACATATCTCCACATAAATGTTGGTTTGTAGCTTTGATTAACTCCACAAGTTTACCTTGCAATCTAAAAATGCAATAAAACTTGATATTGCAGACACCTCTTTAACACTACAACTAGACCTTGAAGCCCCTAATGATACTACAACTTAGAGGATTTTTTTCGATTCTGCAGATCTTCATGGTCACTCGCAAAATATGCATGTATTATCATCCAACTTTTGTGACGACCATCAAGTAGAATATCCAAGGATGAAATATGTGTTATGGAAAAATCAAGTCTTATTCTAACAATTATGCAGAGTTAATGGCTTCAAGATTCTTACTAACAGTTCCAACAGAGAAGAAGGTTATGTCTATTCCAATTTTTGAATACTCAAAATTAGTAGTCAAATGGATGAAAGAAACTGGGGTATTCTTAAGTAGTAATCTTATTTTTTTAGGTGATGATGTCAAAGTAATTGCAAGAGGCTTCAAGTCAATTTCCTTCCAACATGTGTATCCAGAACAAAACACAGAAGCTGACAGGCTGTCTAGAGAAGGTCACTAGGTGGTTGAGGGTAGAGCACTATATGAAGACATCATAGATGGGATTTCTTCCCTCTCCTAAGATGGGTAATACGAGAAGCAACACACTGTATTTTTCTTGTTGCTAGAGACTTGAGGATAATATGGTTTTAATGTTTAGTTTGTATGATGTGGATGATTAAGGATTATGATGTAATGTAATCAGGGCTATGAATTAATGACGTCTAGACAGTTCGACTGAAGAATGAAAAATTATCTTGAAATGTGGAAGGTAAAAAAAGAGCTACTTTTTTTTATGACATGGATAGTTTCTTTTTTTAAGTAATGGGAAATTAATAAGCTTTACAAGCTCCTTACAATGTTCCCTCGCAAGTGCTGAAGTACATTCACAATGTGATTTCTTTTCTCCTGGAGTAGAAATGACCATTTTTCCATGGAATAAAAAAAGGAATCAAGAATTAGATGATATGTTGTATTAGTTGAGTTGTCTCAAATTAGTGGAAATATCGTACTTGGAGAAGGTAGAGAAATATTATTGGCACTTATCTGGCATGGAAGGCAGAGAATGGATCACAATTAAGGTTTGGAGCAGATGCGATGATGGGGTATGAAAGGGACATCCTTCTTCCTGACAAAATGATTTTTGATATGCAATCAATTGTAAAGTGCACCCTAAATTTATTGGGTAAACCAGTGGATTCTACAATATGGAAGAAGGGTTGGCTTAATGCTCAGGATATTCGGGTGGTAGGAAGAGGCCTAGCTGTGGGGTTCCTACTTGAACGATCGTAAAAATGCACATATAAAGTTATTTGGTAATCCAGATGAGTTGGTTTTTTAGATAATGAATAAAGCAAGGGAGGACTACTCACCAAAAATAGGTTATGCTGGTCTTCAGGGGCCACCCCCTGAAGACGGAAAATGGTGGTGGTGGGAGCTCTGGAAAGTCAAGGCCCCTCTTAAGGGGATGTTATCCATGTTGTTAGCCTTAAATAATACCGTTCTAACTTGGGGAACTGATGGGAAAAAGAAACAAATTTGGGCCTGGGATTTGTATACTTTGTAGAAATAATGAGAACACATCGCACCTTTTCTTAGACTGTGCATTTTTGCACGAAGTTTGGATAGAAGTGGAGGAGTGGTTGGGTTGCTAAATTTGTGGAGCAAAACTGCCATAGAAGATTGTCTGAAGGAGTGGTATTCCATAAGGGACCAGAACCAGATTAGGGCAGTACCTTTGTTGGTGGTATGGGGCATTTGGTTGGCCAGCTTTTAAGGAAACATTACTCCATCCTTTGTGATTATCACTTAGGTACACTCAATACTTCAATTCTACAAATAATTTCTAAAGCTAAAACCTGTTAGGTGGTTGGAGGAGGTGATCATTGACAAAATGGGAATTATTTGGTGGGGCATGCCAAGGCCCTGGCTAGATATGTAGTGCTGGGTGCATCCATCACATTTCAAATGCTCATTAATTACATGTTAAGGCAAACTTGGGGAGAGGAACAAACATCGTGGAGGAATTGACAACACTATTACTTTTGATCAAAACTGCTATAGACATAGGCATATTTTAGATACATGTACATGGAGACTCTCTCAGAACTATTAATTGGATGAAGGATCAGTTGCAGATGCAAGACATCTCTTGACACACTCTAGCAGGGCAGCTGGAGTCAATCTCTAGGGTCTTTCAGAAGATTACTTTAAAGTGTGTGTTTATAGAATTAAACACACTAGCTGATACCCTTTTTACATATGGTCTTCATCTCCAGAAAAATATGGTGAACCTAGTAGAGTACCTTGATGGGAAATTAGTGGGGGTTAGACAGAACTATATGGAGGAGTACTGATTTTTCACACAAGAATAGATCTGGATTCTGATGAAATTTGGACTGTTTTTAAACCCTATTTTTATGTAAAGGATTTTAACTCCTAGAAGCTTGCTTATACCTCTAAAAGATTATGTTTGTAGCTTACGAATATACACTGACAAGTAGGAGACACCACTCTTTGAGAACCGTGCCTTGGGCACCTGATGAGTTATAGTAGTTTTCTGTGGTTTCTTTAGAAATTGAAATTTATATCAATATCCACCAAAGACCAAACAAGGTCACTCGTTTAAAGAATTTTGGGATAGAAATTTATGTTTCAGGGAAACAGTCATTTGAGGATGCTAATAAAAGTCCCTGAATAACTGATCATCAAGTTCTACATCTTGTTTAAAAAATAAAAGAGAAACCTATTTTGCACCACTTTACCTGGAATAACAATATCACAAAGCCCAAGCATAGAATAAGGCAATAAAGCTTGATGTTGCAGACACCTCTTTAACACTACAACTAGACCTTGAATCCCTTAATGATACTACAACTTAGAGGATTTTTCCGCTTCTACAGATCTTCATGGCCACTCGCAAAATATCCATGTATTATCATCCAACTTTTGTGACCACCATAAAGTAGAATATTCAAGGATGAAGTATGTGTTATGGAAAAATCAAGACTTATTCTAACAATTATGCATAGTTAATGGCTTCAAGATTATTACTAACACTTGCAATGGAGTAGAAGGTTATGTCTATTCTGATTTTTGAATACTCAAAATTAGTAGTCAAATGGATGAAAGGAACTGGGGTATTCTTAAGTAGTAATCTTATTTTTTAGGTGATGATGTTAAAGCAATTGCAAGAGGCTTCAAGTCAATTTCCTTCTAGCATGTGTAAACAGAACAAAACACAGAAGCTGATAGACTGTCTAGAGAAGCTCACCAGGTGGTTGAGGGTAGAGCACTATATGAAGACATCAGAGATGGGATTTCTTCGCTCTCCTAAGCTGGGTAATACCCGAAGCAACACATTGTATTTTTCTTGTTGCTAGAGACTTGAATATAATATGGTTTTAATGTTTAGTTTATATGATGTGGATGATTAAGGATTATGATGTAATGTAATTAGGACTATGAATTAATGACGTCTAGACAGTTCGACTGAAGAATGAAAAATTAGCTTGAACTATGGAGGGTCAGAAAAGACTTACTTTTTTTGCTGACATGGATAGTTTTTTTTTGAAGTAATGGGGAAAGTAGTAAGCTTTACAAGCTCCTTACAGTGTTCCCTCACAAGTGTTGAAGCATATTCACAATGTGATTTCTTTTCTTCTACAGTAGAAATGACCATTTTTCCATGGAATAAAAAAAGGAATCAAGAATTAGATGATATGTTGTATTAGTTGAGTTGTCTCAAATCAGTGGAAAGCTTGTACTTGGAGAAGGTAGAGAAATATTATTGGCTCTTATCTAGCATGGAAAGCAAAGAATGGATCACAATTAAGGTTTGGAGTAGATGCGGTGATGGGGTGTGAAAGGGACAACCTTCTTCTTGAAAAAATGATTTTTGATATGCAATCCATTGTAAAGTGCACCCTAAATTTATTGGGTAAACCAGTGGATTCAACAATATGGAAGCAGGGTTGGCTTAATGCTCAAGACATTGGGGTGGTAGGAAGACGCCCACCTGTGGAGTTCCTACTTGAACGATCTTAAAAAGGCACATATAAAGTTATCTAGTAATCCATATTAGTTGGTTTTTTAGATAATGAATCAAGCAAGGGGGACTACTCAACAAAAATAGGTTATGTTGGTCTTCAGGGGCCACCCCCTGTAGATGTAAAATGGTGGTGGTGGGAGCTCTGGAAAGTCAAGGCCCCTCATAAGGGGATGTTATCCATGTTGTTAGACTTAAATAATACCGTTCTGACTTGGGAACTGATGGGAAAAAGAAACAAATTTGGGCCTAGGATTTGTATACTTTGCAGAAATAATGAGAACACATCGCACCTTTTCTTAGACTATGCATTTTTGTACCAAGTTTGGACAAAAGTGAAGGAGTGGTTGGGTTGATAAATTTGTGGAGAAAACCTGCCATAGAAGACTATCTGAAGGAGTGGTATACCAGAAGGGACCAGAAGTAGATTAAGGAAGTACCTCTGTCAGTGGTGTGGGGCATTTGGTTGGCCAACTTTTAAGGAAAATCTACTCCATCCTTCTGGATTATCACTTAGGTACACTCAATACTTCAATTCTACAAATAAGTTCCAACGCTAAAACCTGTTAGGTGGTTGGAGGAGGTGATCATTGACAAAATGAGAATTATTTGGTGGGGCATGCCAAGGCCCTGGAAACATATGTAGTGCCGAGTGCATCCACCACATTTCAAATGCTCATTACTTACAGGTCAAGGAAAACTTGGGGAGAGGAACAAACAATGTAGAGGAACTGAAAGCACTATTAATTTTGATAAAAAATGCTATAGACAAAGGCATATTTCAGATACATGTACATGGAGACTCTCTCAGAACTATTCATTGGATGTAGGATCAGTTGCATATGCAAGACATCTCTTGACACACTCTAGAAGGGCAGCTGGAGTCAATCTCTGGGGTCTTTCAGAATATTACTTTAAAGCATGTGTTTATAGAATTAAACATGCTAGCTAATACCATTTTTACATATGGTCTTCATCTCTAGAAAAATCAAGTGAAACTGGTATATTACCTTGATGGACAATTAGTGGGGGTCAGACAAACCTCTATGGAGGAGTACTGAATTTTCACAAAAGAATAGATCTGCATTCTAATGAAATCATGACTGTTTTTAGACCCTATTTTTTTATGTAAAGGATTTTAAATCCTAGAAGCTTGCTTCTACCTCTGAAAGATTATGTTTGTAGCTTACAGATATACACTGATAAGTAGGAGACACCACTCTTTGAGAACTGTGCCTTGGGCACCTGATGAGTTATAGCAATTTTCTGTGGTTTCTTTAGAAATTGAAATTTATATCAATATTAAACAAGGTCACTCGTTTAAAGAATTCAGGTATAGAAATTTATGTTCCAGGAAAACAATCATTTGAGGATGCTTATAAATGTCCTTGAATTACTAATCATCAAGTTCTACATCTTGTTTAAAAACTAAAAGAGAAACCAATTTTGCACCACTCTACCTGGAATAACAATATCACCAATCCCAAGCATAGAATAAGGCAATAAAACTTGATGTTGCAGACACCTCTTTAACACTAAAACTAGATATTGAAGCCCCTAATGATACTACAACTTGGAGGATTTTTCCACTTCTGCAGATCTTCATGGCTACTCACAAAATATGCATGTATTATCCAACTTTTGTGACCACCATCAAGTAGAATATCCAAGGATGAAGTATGTGTTATGGAAAAATCAAGACTTATTCTAACAATTATGTAGAATTAAATGCTTCAAGATTCTTACTAATAGTTGCAACAGAGTAGAAGGTTATGTCTATTCCAATTTTTGAAAACTCAAAATTAGTAGCCAAATGGATTAAAGGAACTGGGGTATTCTTAAGTAGTAATCTTATTTTTTTAGGTGATGATGTTAAAGCAATTGCAAGAGGCTTCAAGTCAATTTCCTTCTAGCATGTGTATACAGAACAAAACACAGAAGCTGACAGACTGTCTAGAGAAGGTCACCAGGTGGTTGAGGGTAGAGCACTGTATGAAGACATCAGAGATGATATTTCTTCGCTCTCCTAAGCTGGGTAATACCAGAAGCCGCGCACTGTATTTTTCTTGTTGCTAGAAACTTGAAGATAACATGGTTTTAATGTTTAATTTATATGATGTGGATGATTAAGGATTATGATGTAATGTAATCAGGACTATGAATTAATGACGTCTGGACAGTTCAACTGAAGAATGAAAAATTAGCTTGAAATGTGGAAGGTTAGAAAAGACCTACTTTTTTTGCTGACATGGATAATTTTTTTTTGAAGTAATGGGGAAAGAAGTAAGCTTTACAAGCTCGTTACAGTGTTCCCTCACAAGTGCTGAAGCACATTGACAATGTGATTTCTTTTCTCCTAGAGTAGAAATGACCATTTTTCCATGGAATAAAAAAAGGAATCAAGAATTAGATGATATGATGTATTAGTTGAGTTGTCTCAAATCAGTGAAAACCTCGTACTTGGAGAAGGTAGAGAAATATTATTGGCTCTTATATAGCATGGAAGGCAGAGAATGGATCACAATTAAGGTTTGGAGAAGATGTGGTGATGGGGTGTGAAAGGGACAACCTTCTTCCTGAAAAAATGATTTTTGATATGCAATCCATCGTAAGGTGCACCCTAAATTTATTGGGTAAACCAGTGGATTCTACAATATGGAACTAGGTTTGGATTAATGCTCAGGACATTGGGGTGGCAGGAAGAGGCCCAACTGTGGGGTTCCTACTTGAACGATCTTAAAAAGGCACATATAAAGTTATCTGGTAATCTGCATGAGTTGGTTTTTTAGATAATGAATAAAGCAAGGGGGGACTATTGAACAAAAATAGGCTATGATGGTCTTCAGGGATCGCCCCCTAAAGAAAAAAAATGGTGGTGGGGGGAGCTCTGGAAAGTCAAGGCCCCTCTTAAAGGGATGTTATCAATGTTGTTAGCCTTAAATAATATGGTTCTAACTTGGGAACTGATGGGAAAAAGAAACAAAGTTGGGCCTAGTAATTGTATACTTTGCAGAAATAATGAGAACACATCACACCTTTTCTTAGACTGTGAATTTTTGCACTAAGTTTGGACAGAAGTGGAGGACTGGTTGGGTTGCTAAATTTGTGGAGCAAACTTGCTATAGAAGAATTTCTGAAGGAGTGGTATACCAGAAGGGACCAGAACCAGATTAGGGAAGTACCTCTTTCAGTGGTATGGGGCATTTGGTTGGCCAGCTTTTAAGGAAAAGTTACTCCATCCTTCCGAATTATCACTTAGGTACACTCAATAATTTAATTCTACAAATAAGTTCCAAAGCTAAAACCTATTAGGTGGTTGGAGGAGGTTATCATTGACAAAATGGGAATTATTTGGTGGGGCATGCCAATGCCCTGGCCAAATATGTAATGCTGGGTGCATCCACCACATTGCAAATGCTCATTACTTATTGGTCAAGGAAAACTTGGGGAGAGGAACAAACAATGTGGAGGAATTGACAACACTAATAATTTTGATCAAAGCTGCTATAGACAGAGGCATATTTCATATACATGTACATGGAGACTCTCTTAGAACAATTAATTGCATGAAGGATCAGTTGCAGATGCAAGACATCTCTTGACATGCTCTAGCAAGGCAGTTGGAGTCAATCTCTAGGATCTTTCAAAATATTACTTTAAAGCGTGTGTTTATATAATTAAACATGCTAGCTAATACCCTTTTTACATATGGTCTTCATATCTAGAAAAATCAGGTGAACCTGGTAGAGTACCTTGATGGGCAATTAGTGGGGGTCAGATAGACCTCTATGGAGGAGTACTGATTTTTCACACAAGAATAGATCTGCATTCTGATGAAATATGGATTGTTTTTAGACCCTATCTTTTTATGTAAAGGATTTTAACTCCTAGAAGATTGCTTCTACCTCTTAAAGATTATTTTGTAGCTTACAGATATACACTAACAAGTAGGAGAAACCACTCTTTTAGAATTGTGCCTTGGGCACCTGATGATTTATAGCAGTTTTCTGTGGTTTCTTTAGAAATTGAAATTTATATTAATATCCACCAAAGACCAAACAAGGTCACTCGTTTAAAGAATTCTGGTATAGAAATGTATGTTTCAGGAAAACAATCATTTTAGGATGCTTATAAAAGTCCTTGAATTACTAATCATCAAGTTCAACCTCTTGTTTAAAAAATAAAAGAGAAACCAGTTTTGCACCACTTTACCTGGAATAACAATATCACCAAGCCCAAGCATAGAATAAGGAAATAAAACTTGATTTTGTAGACACCTCTTTAACGCTACAACTAGACCTTGAAGCCCCTAATGATACTACAACTTAGAGGATTTTTCCGCTTCTGCAGATCTTCATGGCCACTAGTAAAATATGCATGTATTATCATCCAACTTTTGTTACCACCATCAAGTAGAATATCCAAGGATAACGTATGTGTTATGGAAAAATCAAGACTTATTCTAACAATTATGCAGAGTTAAATGCTTCAAGATTCTTACTAGCAGTTGCAACAGAGTAGAAGGTTATGTCTATTCCGATTTTTGAATACTCAAAATTAGTAATGAAATGGATGAAAAGAACTGAGGTATTCTTAAGTTGTAATTTTATTTTTTTAGGTGATGATGTTAAAGCAATTGCAAGAGGCTTCAAGTCAATTTCCTTCCAGCATGTGTATATAGAACAAAACACAGAAGCTGACAGACCATCTAGAGAAGGTCACCAGGTGGTTGAGGGTAGTGCACTGTATGAAGACATTAGATATGGGAATTCTTCGCTCTCCTAAGCTGGGTAATACCAGAAGCCGCACACCATATTTTTCTTGTTGCTAGAGACTTGAAGATAATATGGTTTTAATGTTTAGTTTATATGATGTGGATGGTTAAGGATTATGATGTAATGTAATTAGGGATATGAATCAATGACGTCTAGACAGTTCGACTGAAGAATGAAAAATTAGCTTGAAATGTGGATGGTCAGAAAAGACCTACTTTTTTAGTTGACATGGATAGTTTTTTTTGGAAGTAATGGGGAAAGTAGTAAGCTTTACAAGCTCCTTACAGTGTTCCCTCGAAAGTGCTGAAGCACATTCACAATGTGATTTCTTTTCTCTTGTAGTAGAAATGACCATTTTTCCATGGAATAAAACAGGGAATCAAGAATTAGATGATATGCTGTATTAGTTAAGTTGTCTCAAATAAGTGGAAAGATCATACTAGGAGAAGGTAGAGAAATATTATTGGCTCTTATCTAGCATGGAAGGCAGAGAATGGATCACAATTAAGGTTTGGAGCAGATGCGATGATGGGGTTTGAAAGGGACAACCTTCTTCTTAAAAAAATGATTTTTGATATGTAATCAATTGTAAAATGAACCCTAAATTTATTGGGTAAACCAGTGGATTCTATAATATGGAAGGAGGGTTGGATTAATGCTCAGGACATTGGGGTGGAAGGAAGAGGCCCAGTTGTGGGGTTCCTACTTGAACGATCTTAAAAAGGCACATATAAATTTATCTAGTAATCCGGATGAGTTGGTTTTTTAGATAATGAATAAAGAAAGGGGGGACTACTCAACAAAAATAGGTTATGCTAGTCTTCAGGGGCCAGCCCCTGAAGATGAAAAATGGTGGTGGGGGGGAGCTCTAGAAAGTCAAGGCCCCTCTTAAGAGGATGTTATCCATGTTGTTAGCCTTAAATAATACGATTCTAAATTGGGAACTGATGGGAAAAAGAAACAAAGTTGGGCCTAGGATTTGTATACTTTGCAGAAATAATGAGAACACATCGCACCTTTTCTTAGACTGTGCATTTTCACACCAAGTTTGGACAGAAGTGGAGTAGTGGTTGGGTTGCTAAATTTGTGGAGCAAACCTGCCATAGAAGAATGTCTGAAAAAGTGATATACAAGAAGGGACTAGAAGCAGATTAGGGCAGTACCTCTGTCTGTGGTATGGGGCATTTGGCTGGCCAACTTTTAAGGAAAATTTACTCTATCCTTCTAGATTGTCACTCAGTTACACTCAATACTTCAATTCTACAAATAAGTTCCAAAGCTAAAACCTGTTAGGTGGTTGGAGGAGGTGATCATTGACAAAATGAGAATTATTTGGTGGGGCACGCTAAGGCCTTGGCCAGATATGTAGTGTTGGGTGCATCCACCATATTTCAAATGCTCATTACTTACACATCAAGGAAAACTTGGGGAAAGGAACAAACAATGTGGAGGAATTGACAACACTATTACTTTTGATCAAAACTACTATAGATAGAGGCATATTTCAGATGCATATACATGGAGACTCTCTCAGTACTATTAATTGGATGAAGGATTAGTTGCATATGAAAGACATCTCTTAACACACTCTAGCAGGGTAGCTGGAGTCAATCTCTGGTGTCTTTCAGAAATCTCTGTCAGAAGATTAATTTAAAGCATCTTTTTATAGAATTAAACACGCTAGCTGATACTGTTTTTACATATGGTCATCATCTCCAGAAAAATCAGGTGAACCTGGTAGAGTACCTTGATGGACAGTTAGTGGGGGTCATACATACCTCTATGGAGGAGTACTGATTTTTCACACAAGAATAGATCCGCATTCTGATGAAATCTGGTTTATTTTAGACCCTATTTTTTATGTAAAGGATTTTAACTCCTAGAAGCTTGATTCTACCTTTGAAAGATTATGTTTGTAGCTTACGGATATAAACTGACAAGTAGGAGACACCACTATTTGAGAACTATGACTTGGGCACCTAATGAGTTATAGCAGTTTTATGTGGTTTCTTTAGAAATTGAAATTTATATTAATATCCACCGAAGACGATACAAGGTCACTCGTTTAAAGAATTATGGCATAGAAATTTATGTTTCAGGAAAACAGTCATTTGTGGATGCTTATAAAATCCCCTGAATTACTAATAGTAAAAAATAAAAGAGAAACCAGTTTTGCACCACTTTACCTAGAATAACAATATCACCCAGCCCGTCCATAGAATAAGGCTATGTTGCATATGCTGTGGGAAATAGTATCTGCAACAAAGTTCCAAACTTAAAACTAGTGATTAAATCAGAAGAGATTTCAAAGCTTAAAAAAACATTACATGATTCTCTCTCTACCCAAAATTAAATTTATCCCCAAACCAATAAGCAAGGCGAGAAAAACATGGAAACTAAGAGAATATGAACTAACCTTAATGGGAGCGTCAAAGGACTTGCCCACACTAACAATTATAGGAGTGAAGAAGACCTAGAAAATATCATATACAAAGAGTCATGCCTAAAAATACACACAAACAACATCTAAGTCATCTCATAAGGACGCCATGAAAAAGTGTTTAAAGCTAATATCATTTTCCAACCTCACTACCACAAGTTGCACTTCACAGCTTTGTAGTATAGCTGTCACAACAGTATTTCAATTATGTACCATAGATTGGTGGATCAATATTATTAATTAAAACTTCGAAAAGTCAGTAAATCGCAGTCGTGGAAAATGATCATTTTATTACCATTTATGAATTCTGCGGATAGTTTTAAAAGTATCACTACTTACAAGTTACAAAAGTTTTTTATATCATTTTTCGTTTTCAGGTGTGAAACCACCTTGGCAGCTATTGTAATATTGAATTTCATGTTCAAATAAAACATCACTAAATATTAAATGCCAAAAAGTTAAATGGCAATCACTAAAAGTGATGAACAATATAGGATTAAAGAAGTTACCAAGAGGATAGCACCAGTTTTGAAGGATCCAAGAGACAACATCTTAATACCCTACAAAAAATAGGAACACAACATAATCAGAAATCTCTGAAGCAATTTAGTCAAGTTTTGGTAGAGAAAACGGTCAAGATAGGTTTCATTCAGCAAGGCGGCCTGAGATCAAAACCTGCTGCTCCTGGGAGGAAACATCTAAATCCAATCATGCGAAGGGTTGGTGCAGCCCATGATGGGTGCAATCCATGGGTCATTTTGAGGGATTATATGCCCATGGGTTGTGGTTTCTCAGACCAAAGGCTGGCCCAACAAGTCAAAGGCATTTGCAGCAAACAAAAAAAAAAGAATCTCTGAAACAATTTCAAAATTAAAACTCAAAAGCTACTAAGGAAGAAAGGTACTAAAACCTTGCCAGTTTCCACTATAATAATGTAGGCATGCTCATAAATTGTCATTTAAAATTGTGTTATCCAATGATTTATGTATAATTCACCCAATTGATTATGATGCTTTAATTTTCACTCACCCAAAAAACTGATACAGTAACTAATAAACCCAACTTTACAGTAGCGGCTGAGGGGGGAGGAAATATCATCAATCAAGGACTCAGGAAGCACCCACCCATCAACCTATGCTCAGAATAATGAAGCCATCCAAAATAGCATTATTATCTTGACCACCTATATATTTTATGTGTGTGTGTGTGTAGCCCAAGAATCAACCCAAGTGGTTTGACTTGCCATGCAGAAGCCATCTTGGCCAAGGAGGTCATAATGTTGAATCCACCTGGATCCCTCAAGGCTAGGCATACATGTTGTATACTAGTGGCATTATCCCGAGGAACCATTGATGAAATGTGAGTAAGTCCCTAGAAGGTTTCTCCGAGGAAGTTTTCCAATATATATATATATATATATATATATATATATATATATATATATATTGCCAGCACATCTTCACAGATACTTGTTCTCACTGTATAGATTTTACAATAGTACTGAATCTACAACTAAACACATTATATTGCTTCCGTCCATTGACCATATTTGAATTAAATATCATCTCTCAAGTATTAACTTGCAAAATCCTGTTATCAATGAAATTAGAAACCCTAAATTAAACCACGAAAAATTCACACCATTTTTAATACTAACATTCACATAAGCATTGTTTAAAAATGCTGTGCTATACAAACCTGTATACAAAATGCCAATCCAAAATGTTGTTTGCTAACTAGTTTTTCTTCAATGCATACCACGTGCAAAAAAAAGTCCCAGGAATAGCAGCCACAAACTGTGACTTGCTGAACTCCACCTCCATAGCTGTGAGAACTAGCATTAAACATGATATTAGCTGACTAAAAACTATATGCATCATACAAATAGAAAACATGCCACAACTTCATCATTGTTACAAAAAAAGGATTCTACTTATTGCTTTGAATTCAACATTATAAAGAGAAAAATAATTGATGAAATCAGCAGTTAAGGTCCCACCTCACTCTCTTGTATTTACAATCAAAGTAGCACATTCCATAAAAGAATGAATCCAATGTAGGACCAAATAATTTGGCTTGATAATTAGACTCTTTTACAATATACAAGTTTCTGACAGTTCCATGAATACCAAGCATCCCTATGCTCTATGCCAGAGTTGACACAGATGGGTGTTCAACTGTATTTTGTGATGTGCGAGAGTTGGCACAAATGGGTGTTCCACTGCATCTTGTGATATTCAAGAACTTTAGATGTAGAAGCATATTGACTGCTGGTCATTGTCAATGTTTTTACTATTTAGAGCCTGGATATCTAGGATTTTAGCCTTTTTAACCACATCCTGCTACCATTCATACAACTCATATAACACCAAAGCTTTATATCAATGTGATTACTTACTATCCTAGATCCATCTTAACCAAGATCGATAAAGCACTAAGAAGGATCAACTTAGTTGAACTTAAAACTCAGAGCTTAAGGAAATCTAGAGATGATTATAATTAAGAGCTTTCTATTTGCATTGTTACAATTTTCTATGTAAATCTCACATAATGATATATATAGTTTCTCTCTCTCTCTATATTTTTTTTATAAGTAAGAGATTCTATTATAATACAAAAAATTTACAAGGAGAGGCTGATCCACCAGTCGATGAGACATGATCTTCAGCCTAGGAAAAAGATCCAACCCATAAAAGACTGATACTGCTTATAGAATCGAAAGGAGGAGCAGGCTTGAAGATGCCTGGTTCTCAAAACATAGGAGTCAAAATTCCCTATTTCCTGAAAAGACCACAAATTGCCTATCAAACAGTAAAGAAGCCTATCAAAAACCTAGAGGGAAGCAATATGACACTAAGGCCTTTTACAAAGACAGATGTCGAAAGTAATCAAATGATAATATACCGAAGCATGGGACTCTTCCGCGTACCTAACAGTGAGCATTGTTGAACAAGAAAACACAGAGGGCCGGCTAACTTTTGAACACAAAACCTGCTAGCGACCAGTTTCGCTGGGAAGATTACTTGGAAACTCCTCCCAGAGAGGTTGCATGGCAGGGGCTGGAGAATTAATTGGAGTGTACCCCAAATTATCGGACTCAGCTTCAGGATTTGTCAGCAAGTTATGTGCGATTTGTTCTAGAAGGCGAAACCTGACCGCACTTTCCTGTTGCCCTCGGCAAATGGTATCCAAAGCCCCGCGAATGCCTTGAGTTGTTTGGATTTTTTCTTGTATGTCACAGGCTATCAAGATGCATGCAGACCAGTACAAGTTGGGGACCAGGGGGCAACCCATAATCGCTTTGAACTCCCTGAGGAGATCAATTTCCATAATTTCAATGAAGGCATCAATCGTCGTGGGTGTTTCAGATAGGTACTGATCACCCCAATCAAAAGGAATAGTACCCGAAATGACTCTGTCTTGGGGCAATGGCTCTACCTCCGCATCAGCAGAAGCATCATTGAGGTTGCTCCCACGATTATGGCCTCTCGCTTTGGATCTTACCCTCCATAATCTTGGCATTGCGCAGTCTTTCAAATAGGTAGAAGACAAAAATAAAAAGGAGAAAAGGGAATTGGATGTGAGCAGAGCCTCCATCGAATGGATATAAATAGGACTTTCCACAGCTGAGGATCTTCCCTTGTGATCCCCTACCTTTACTCTCCCTGAACCTATCATGATTCTCTGCAGCTTGTCACGCTCGGGACAATCTCTCATCCTTTGCGAGCGATTCACGAACTCAAGTTTTACTGCATGCCAATGGATACAACCCCCCTTCATAGATTTCGGACCATAATGATCCCTGTCAAATGTAGTACCCGCTCTTCTAACTTCTCTCCTTCCCATGAGTTTGTCTTTATGGAAACCCTCGCAGTGATTGTAAAGTTGATCTTTCCATCCATTATGGAGGCTGTCTTGTGTAGTTACCACGTGCATCGTACGCCGACCACATGTTGAGTGTCAAAAATCGGAAAGGATCCACATGTTAGGGCAGAAAAGGCCATAAGCTGAGACAGGTCTCACCGTTCCCCGTCTAGCGAGCAATGACTCCATTATCCGACCACGATTATCGATTAAACTGTGGTGGGCCCTGTTGATATGATGAGACACCATTTTCGTACCTCCCCTTAGATCGGTGCCGCTTGTCATTCACATGCATAATGTGGAACGTTTAGCCTCATGTCTTCCTCCACCACCTTGAAACAACTGCTCTAGATTTGCTGAGTTTTTCCTTCGTCCTCCTTTGTCTCTGCATGAAAGGAAAACTTGCTCTCCACTCCTATGTTATCCATGACGTCCGCCACCCTGTTCCCTTCCCGCTTGACATGAGTTAGTAGTAAGGATTCCTCTCGTACGAGGATCTACCAAAGGACTGATAATCTACTCTCCCATCTCCAGTTTTTGGAAACTTGGGATGTGAGGGATCCTGCTTGGAGTTTGCGAGCAGTGTTGATAATGATTTGGGAATCCCCTTCCACCACTAGAAAAAGTTTTCCTATTTGCTTAGCCCAGATCAGGTCATTGATTAACCCTTTTAGCTTGGCCATATTATTCGTGTTTGTCCCTATTAATCCCCAGAACAAGCTGAGGATGCTACCCCTCGAGTTTTGGATTACGCCTCCATATCTAGCTGGTCCTGGATTACCTTTGGCAGCACCATCGAAATTGAGTTTGACGGTTCTAGAGGGAGGGGGTATCCAGAGCAGCGGGCTGGAGACGTGCACCGGCCTTGGGCAAGCAATTGAATTGTCTGGAGGTAATTATTCTAACCCAAAAGCTTGCAAAATAATCCGCTCATTACTTTCTGCATTGAATTCTTCTTGCCACCAAGATTGCAATGTTATAGTTTCTTTCGTATGGATTTCAATGGAGTTCCACATCTCTTCGGGTTTCCTAGCTTTGTTCTTGAATATTTGTTTGTTTCTTTTCTTCCATATTTCCCATATTGTGAAGCCAGGGAAAATTTCCCATAAACGATTCACAATTTTGTTTTTGAAGCTATTTGTGGTCCACTCTACAATAGTTAAGTCTGGTCTTCCTCTGTGTCTGTGATCTCTTCTAAAGATGGTCGCCCCCCTCTCCCATAAGGAGTTAGCAACCCTGCATTCATCCAGCAAGTGATTAATAGTCTCATCCTTCTCTTCGCTCATACAACAACGGGATGGCCCATGAAAACCTCTGACTTGTAAGTTATCCCAGGTTAGGATGCGGCGCTTAATGACAAGCTAGCAGAAAACTGAAACTTTGGGCCACCACCCTCCCTTCCATATTTTAATCCATTTAGCTTCTGGGATAACATTGAGGGTTTCCGTTAACAAACCTATAGCTTCTTTTGGATTGAAATTGCTTGAGGTTGAGTAGCCCCACCTTAGCTTATCTGGTTCCACACTTAGGGAGAAAATTTTCTTGGAGATCTCATCTAGGAAGTTAGCTTATCTGGTTCCCATGGTGCTTTGTATTTCCACCATTGCTTTCCCTTCCATCTTCTAACCCTCTGATCTGCAATGTTGTGATCCCAGAATTCCGCCACTTTAGCCATTGCATTGTTATGGAGGAAGGAATGTAAGAGAGGTGTGTCTTCTCCACACAAAATAGCTAGTTCTTGGTTCAAAGCTTTGATCGAGAATCTTGCATTTTGGTCGTTCCTGAATTCCCAGAAATTATGTTTTTGCACCATCCCCTGATTTGCCAGAGCTGTTTTCCAAATGCTGGAACTAGGGGGATCTTCACCAAACCTAACTAGGGAGTGTTGTGGCCATTGGGGCACATATTTCAAATGCCACATTTTGGCCCACGGTTCTTCATTGTAGTTCACCCATCTCCACCAGATCTTTGCACTCATGACTTTATTATTATCCAAAGGATCTCTGAGGCCCAAACCTCCTAAGCTCTTCAGAGTGAAGATGGTTTTCCAGTCCACTAGAGGCCATTTTCTGATATCTTTAGTTCCCCCCCATAGGAATTGTCTCTAAATGTTCCTAATTTGTTTGATGATGGCTTTCGGGGCTGCCAAAACTGAAAGGAGGTACATTTGCATCGCCTGGAGGACCGATTTCACCAGGATAAGTCTGCTTGGAAAATTAAGGGCTCTGAAGGTCCAAAGGCTGAGCTTTTTGTTAATTTTGTCCAGCAACTCTTCCCAAGATACTTGATTGATTGTAGATTCTGCCATCGGGGCTCCTAGATACTTAGAAGGGAGGCTTCCTTCCCGAAATTATAGGATTATGAGGATGTTTTGCTTAGTAATCCTGGGGGTGTTGAAAAAGTAGGTCTGAGATTTCTCTTTGTTGATTTCAAGGCCACTGGCTTCAAGAAATGTATTCAAACAATATTTAATTCCCCTAGCTTCGTGCACCGAGGATGGGCCCATCAGCATATTTTCATCCACAAACTGTTGGTGGGTTTGTGGGTCCATTCCTTCTGTTAAGGACAAGCCACGGATTTTATTTTCTACTCACCTGTTCTTGAGCAGTCTTCCAAGTCCTTCAGCCGCAATAATGAAGAGGAAGGGAGATAATGGGTCTCCCTGTCTTATTCCTCTAGAAACATTGAAAGGGCATGAGGGAGAACCATTAACCAGAATGGAGAAAAAAGTAGAGGAAACCAAATTCATGATCCAATTAGTCCATTCATCCGCAAAACCAAACGCTTTTAAAATGCCCTCCAAAAAATGCCAATTCAATTTATCGTAGGCTTTGTAAAGATCAAGTTTTAGAAGCATACCTGGAGTCTTGGTTGCTTTGAGGGAGTGGATAGTTTCGTGGACCAAAATGACGCCATCCAATATTTTTCTGCCTTCCACAAAGCTAGCTTGCTTCGGAGAAATGATAAGAGGAAGGATGGGCTTCAACCGATTAGCTATTACCTTTGAGATAATTTTATAGATGACATTGCATAGGCCGATCGGTCTAAGTTTTCCAAGGTCTTCTGTGCCACTTTCTTTTGGGGACGAGAGCCAGAAAAGTTGAGTTAAGAGATTTGAAGATATTACCCAATATCCGAGATTCCTCCACCAGGGCCACTATTTCTTCTTTCATCCATTCCCATCCTGCATGGAAAAAATTAGAAGTGAAGCCGTCGGGACCCGACGCTTTATCTTTTACCATTTAATTCACTGCCATTTATACTTCTGACATCTCGATAGCTTTGCCAAGAACTTTGTTGTGGTCCTCTGTGATTAATTTGGGAATGTGTCTGAGAACCTCTCTTTGAGATTCCTCCCTATCTCTATCCGGTTCCTCCAAGAGGTTAGCAAAGTAATGGTTAAGAGTGTTCTCTAGATCCTCTTGGGTTTTGGAAATGCTCCCATCCTCCTTCTTTAGTTTTTCCATTCTGTTCCCCTGCCTGTGTTGAATGGTCGCTTTATGGAAGAAGCTGGTGTTACGTTCCCCTTCTTGGAGCCACTTGATAAGGGATTTTTGGCTCCAATAGACTTCCTCTTGTCTCTCTCTTTGATTGAATTCCTGCAAGAGGGTCTTTTCCTGAAGCCTCAAATCCTTGGTGTAACCATTGAGCATAACTTGGGATTGGGGGTGCTGGATCTTGGTCTCTAAAACCTGCTTTTCTTGAAAAATATTGCTGAAGGAATCCTTGTTCCATTTTTTGATGCGCTCTTTGAGGTGTTTCAGATTTTGTTGGAACTGATACATGCGGGTGCCCCTCATAGGGGGTGAGTTTGCACACCAATCTTTGAGTTTCTCTTGGAAGTCTGGATGGAGGAGCCAAAATTTTTCAAATCGAAAAGGTCTTCGAGGGTAGACTCCAGCATTTTCCCATTCCAGAGTTATGGGCCAATGGTATGATCTTTCCGCTGGGAGGAAAAACGCTCTGAGGTTTCCTCCAGCCATCATGATCGGTTCAGATAGAAAAAATCTGTCAAGTCTACAAGTGATACCTCTGTCCCCTAATTGTTTGTTGTTCCAAGTGAAAATACCATTGGACGTTCTGACATCAATCAGATCCAGGTCAGAGATGGTGTTGTTGAAAAGAGTGCTTTCCGAGTTTAAGCTGCGGATACCTCCTTTTTTTTCGTCGACGTTTCTTATCAGATTTAAGTCACCTCCAATAATCCATGCTCTGTTCTGAGCAAGAGTTTTTATATCTGTGCGAGACTCGATAAAAGCCTATTTTGGTCCCCCTTCGAAGGGCCATAGACATTGGAGATGAATCCTCAGGTTCTGGTGCCGAGGATGTGGAACTCAGCTGAAATAGAATAGGTGGTGGTGAGAAACCCTAATAAGGTCACCATTCAAGGATTCCAGAGAATACCCAGCCCCCTAGCCGCTCCTCTAGCATTAATGGCGATTGACTCACATCCCTTCCAGATTTTTTGGCCTGTCTTTGCTAATTCTTCTCCCGAGCACTTAGTTTCTTGAAGGAATATTATCCCTGAATTATCCCTATCGATTCTTCTTTTCAATATGCGCTTCTTTAGTGCACTGTTACAACCTCTGATGTTCCAAGTTGTAATATGCATTGAGAAGGAATTAATTGGAGGGAGAGAGGGCTGCATCTATGGTTGGATACTGCCCTGAAGCCACCGGTTGTTCTCCTATTTCTTTGATTCTCTGGATATTACTTGGTCTCCCTCTTTTGTATTTTTTTGAGTTTTTCCCTTTCCCATCTGTGACTTTGAGAGATTCTGTCACTAATCCTAGGGTATTTGCATTCTTGGCTTGGATAATCGCTTTCTCTAGAAGAGATACTTGCTGTGGGGGGATCTTTGCTGGATCTTGATTAGAGTAAGCTGCCTCGATTTTGTCAAGGTCTAGATCTCCTACCTCCATGTCTTCTGGAACGCCTTCCCCAGATCCTAGTTTTATTTGGGACTCCTCAGGTTGGATCAGAGTGCGGCCATCCGAGGAAGTAGTCTTGATGCTTGGGGAGTCCATTGGGGCTAGAATATTGACATCTCCTGGTGTTTCTTTGTCCTCTTCCCCTTGATGCTTGCTTGGATTTTTGTCCTGCGTTGCTTCTGTTTGAGCCTTGGCCATTTTTATTGACTGATCTTCTTGAAGGGTTGTGAATCAATTCTAGGTTTGCACTCTTTTGTGTACATCTGGGTGCAAAGTCTTTCTAGCTTTCCTCTTTTTATTTTGGATTTTGGTGAAACCTTCCACATCCAGATGATCTTGCTCTTGCTTCCCGCTTGATCTCTTATTTTGGGGGCAGTATCTGAACAAATTACCATGTTCATGGAAGCGGCTGCATCTGAATGGGATTTGCTCATAATATATGGCTTGAAACCATTCCTCATCTTCCCATGTTAACTCTATTCCATCAGGTAGATCTCTTAATATGTCAGGTAAATGCAGATCCTGGTGAACGAGATGTATTTCCTTTGTCTCGTTTGTTCAGAGACTTTGATGAAGGTCCCCAAAGAGTTCCCTATATCTATTAGAATTTCTTCCTTCCAGTATTCCGAAGGTAGGGAATACATTCTGATCCAAACCGGAGCGATAGTCAGATTTTCTTTGTTTGGGTCAAATCGCTCTTTCCAGGGTCTCAAGAAAAGACCTACCAAGTTGAAAAAGTAAGGGCCATTCTCGAAGTTCTTAGTTCTATCCTCTTCGTTGAAGAATATGATGGTAAAGAAGCCTTTAGCTCCCAGCTGGAGGTCATAGTGACCTTGGGGTTTCCATGTTGAGTTTATCTATCCCACCAACATCTTTTCTGTGGGTCAGATCCCCACGAATTTGCCTATGAGGGCCCTTTCCTTCATATATTGAATTTCCTCCCTAACTTTGTTTGACTTGATCTATAATCGTGGGATCGTATTGGATTTTGGGACACACTATCCTGTCCTTCTTGTACCTTGGTTAATAAATTCCTCTTTTCTTGTTCCACTGCACCCTTCCCCATCTTTGGCATTTATCTAGGCATTGAATACTAATTTTCCTTTGTCCTTATCTAATCCCACTGTGGCTGTCTCTACCTCCACATCTTCCAGGCTGCCGCGGTCCCTCTCCCTCCGAGGAGGAGCAGGAACCATCTCGATTTTTGCTGATGGGGCTCCACCGACGTACTAAGACTCTAAGAAACCTTCAACCATCCACCAAACATTTGCAGAGTTCTCTTCGCATCCAAAAATATTTCAGCTCTTCATGATGTGTCCATAGTTTCTCTCTATATTAGTATATGGTAGTATTTCTATTTATATAGAAATCTGCCATATCTCTCTTTTTATCTTCATTTAGCCGTTCTTATTTATGTGTAAATATCATCTCTCTTTCTATAGAGAGATAGATAATTTATTTATATTTGTATTGTGTATATATTTTCCATCACATAGCCCCAAGGGTTAGCTCAAGCGGTCACGAGCCATACGTGAGTGAGATCTCTTCACCCAACTTGGAGAGGTCACTGGTTCGACTCTCTTGATCCCCTTGGGGTTAGGCTCATGATGGAATCCATGTAGAAACACTGATCCAAGCTCCATGAAAATAACAAAAAGATCAAGACCCTACATGAAACATTGAACAAGGAAATCATCATCAGTTTAAAGTTTGAGAAAATTACATTAGACTTGAATAATCTCTTAAGGAAGCAAAGAGATTCAAGTGACAAAAGATGAATTGGGTTTGGACGTTATACTAATAAAGGACATGACTCCAAGTCACATGGAAGAGAAGTTAAGAATAAAAGACATAATCCAAGATATAATGATGTTGGCAATTTACAAAGAAGGAATGAGATGCAAGGATAGACCAAGTAGCAAAAGTGGACCAAACATGAAAGAAAAAAGACTTCATCTCAAATACCTCCATCTCAAGGAAGATCAGCTACTCAAAGGTATTAAAATATTTTTTATGGCTGTTGTTACACCTGCAACAATTATGGCCACAAGGCTATCCACTGCAAAGTTGATTTTAGGTATACTCCAGCAAGAAACAGAGGTATGAGTTCCTTCAAGTTTCAATATTATAATTGTCAGGGTTTTGATAATATTGCAAAAGATTGTAAGAAACAAGTATTTACAAAAATATGGAGAAATAAATCCATTGATTCAATCAACATGAAACTCAGATATCTTGTACATAACAATACAAAAGTATGGAAGCAGAGGTCAATGGAAAAACCTAGTACTGAAGCAGTCCAAGATAACAAGATTAAGGACATGGAGCTAGACCATGAAGATCATGAAAGATATTCCATCTTATTTTGATTGGTTATTTTTTAAATGACTGATGGGAGCTTTAGATATAGATGTTCTCCTTGAGGAGATGCCTGTTGATGAAAATTTTATGCCTTTCAGATGTGATATTAAATGGATTTGGTGCAGTAGTGAATGCTTTAAAGTCAAACCATACTTGCTACAGATTTGTAGTATCATCAAGTGGAAGCTAAATAACTAGAGTGCAAAGACAACAAGCTGCAAATGTCTCTCAATATTACAGCCTTGAACAAGTAATATTATACATGCATAGAGTCCTATATGGCAGCTTTTGAAGTAATTTCTCAACAAAACAATTCAGCAATTTCTTCAATTTTGAAGGGTTGATACCAACAACATGATTAAAATCAGACCAATAGAACCAACATAATAGTTATGGATAAATGTAAATATCAGATGAAGAATAAATCCATGGCAGCCGCATGTAACTATTTTTGAGCACTTGTGATTAGTCTATGAAAAATACCTTGTGATGGTACCTATGAAATATGGCAGCTAAATTTAGGAGGAAAATTATTCAAGTAGAAAACTGTTATTAAGCCACAAAACAATCAAGGTTTATTCCACGTCTAAATGCATCCCTGTGCCTACAAGGTAGACTTGGTAGATTTAAGCCACAAAACAATCAAGGTTTATTCCACACCTGATTTTGATCTGAGTCATAACTAATATGTCTATTCTCTATTTGTTTAGATGCAAGGACGACCACACAAGATAAAACTAAGAATTCAAAGAAAGAAATCACACTCCTAGCATACATGGGTAGTTCCATAGAAACTATTAAATATATGAGAGAATATGTGTACATTCAATCTGATTACAGAATCGTTGTACCAAGCAACCATAGTCTAACTTCTATAGACACAGAGACAAGTTTATTGTAAGAGACATCTTGCACTTCAGTGATTATTAAATATGTTTAGTAAGAAAGGAAAAGATGAGAAATTTAAAGGAGAAACAACCTACTTGCATTAGCTAGAAGATCCGACAAAATCCCTATTGAGGCATTTCCTGCTATTAGTTTTCTCGACAAATTCATCTCTCTTTTTCTATTCGATATTTTGAGTAGCACTAGCAGCACAAGTCCTAATGCTGCAAATACTCCCACAACTCCATCCACAATGCCCAACACAATAGCTACCTTGATATTTCTTGATACTTTTTATGACCTTCGAGGATTAACTCTAATTGCAGCTGCAACATTTTTGCAATATGAAGATGGGTGCTAGTGTTGTATTTCGGTTACCAAACAATTATCGTAAAAACTAATAATTCTCTTTTGGATTAATAGGAAATAAAGTCATGGGCAAAACTTTCCAGTCAAAATATTCAAAGAGAGATCAGCAAGACAACTGCAAGTGATATTTTGAGAAAAAGACCCACTAAATGAATTCACAGCTAAGTTCAAGTAGGAAATGTTGGGCAATGAAAACCACAAATGCGGAGGCGACCAAATAAATTCATTCGAAGATAGGTCAAGCCGATTTATATCTAGTCTCTCTTCTTGTTCTGAATGACCCTGGGGATGATCCACTTAGATTACTGAATAGGGAATATGAGTCCCGCCTTCAACATTCTATAAAGCTCTAGTTAAGCCTTGTCTTTGATTCTTGGATTTAATCTATCTGGCCTCTTCTTGAGAGGCTTTGCATCAGGTTTCAACTGGATTTTCATTTGGCCTCTTCTTGAGAGGATTTGTATCAGGTTTAACTGGATTTTCATTTGTCTTAGTGAGTATATATGCTTTTCAGTTATGAGAAGTATTAATTATATATTAATTATATAAGATAAGATTATTTCAAAGATTTATAATTATTTCTATAAACAACATTTTGAATTTTTCTTAAAAATTCTATGCAAATCCTTGATATCATTCAACCATTCCTTTCATGCATCAACATTAATTTATTTAAAACAGGCTGTGCTACTCTTTTATTTCACTTAATGACCCATTCTAGCTGATTGAATTAACTACCCATTTCCCTTGGACATGGGCATGCTTAGTTTTGAGACTGTAAGCATCTGTAACCATTAACTCTCTTTACCTAACTTTGCAATTTGAATGGTCTTCGAGTATGTAATTGTTATCTATAATGCCAATCGGTATATTAAAATTAGTTTAATTTCAGTGATATCTTATAGCTCCTAGCATTCTCAAACGATTGGCAGAATGGCATTCATGGGGTCAAATAATTCTTCAAAAGACCCCAGAGATCAAAGTCACATAGAGGTAAAACGATATATGCATATATGTATATGTATGAAATATAAAGTGGCTACTCACCTTGAAGAAATATTGTTCTGTAAATTCTGATAGTAGTTCCGTTGAAGTCTCTATTGGTTTTCATTGAATAGGGCCACATGTTGGCGCAGTGTAAGTTGAATAGGTCCAAGGTCCATCTCCCCATTGTAGCTTAATGATTTGTTGTATTGTTTTGAAGAAAACCTGTAAGTGGCCATGAAATCTTATGACTTTTTCATCGATGAAACTTCAAATGCATCACAAGGTCCTGCCATTACATGATCATAAGAACCACACACATTAATACTAGCAATTGAAGAACATTAGTCATATCTAATACAACATACAACCCCATTAAAATGCTAATAAAATAGAGGAACCATATATTACCTGTAGGCTTATAAATTGTCTTCAGTGTTCGATACATCTGCATCTAGAGAAAGAAGAGTACAATAGCTGATATCAGTACTGATCAGTAATAACTTTTTATCTTCACATTTTTCAAGAGTACCTTACATCATAAAGGCTTTTTTTACCTCCATAAAATGATTGAAAAACAATTGATTAGCATTGATATCTATCAAAACAAATATGAATCAAATATACTCGTGGACCATTGAAAAGGTCAAAGCATATATTTGTTACACAGTAGATCAGGACTATATACAGCTCAAAAACGTGGAGGGGCGCCTATTGTCAATAAGCACAAACTGCATTTTCCTTCTGTAGATACTATTTTTCTTAGCTCAAGAAAAATTGTATGTTAACAATTAGCAAAGACATTAGTCCCAGTACTGGGGTCTATGTAGGTTATGTGCAAACGTTTGTCATTTCGCAGAGCTCCTTTTTTTAATCCCATATTTTTCACTGTGTTTGTACTCTTTCTGAATCAATCACGGGAATATGTCTTGGAATATTCAACAAAGCACAATCTAAAAAGATAATTACAGATATAAGCTTCTCCATACACTAAAATACATTTATGAAGTTCACTGTCTTAATGAGGAAGGAGGTCGCTTCTAGGGTTTGGTTACTGTTGTGACAATCAGGATCAATACCCATGTCCAATTATGTGATATGTTTGTGCTTCTTTTTTTTATACATCAGATTATTTAAGCCCTAGAACTAATGCATATGGAATCACAAGTTTGAAAACCTTTTTCTCCTAGGTTAATAATTAAAGTAGGAAAGAAGACATGAAGGATAATTGGTCAAATAACTCAAGATCAGGAACATGAAACCTGAATTTTTGTTTTCTCAATACAAGTTTGATGACTTGTTTATTTTCCAGAATTGGAACATGATTCCAAGACTAATTCCCTACAAATCAATTTCTTACGAGTTTGTCGAGATGCTCATATATGGTAGATTCCCAGACAACTGATTTCCTGAAAGTTGTAACACAGATTCTTTGCAATGTACTCAGGGAGTTGGATAGAGGGCCACTTAATGAGTTGTTCTTGAAGCTCCTAAAGGTTAGACCAGGGAGGGCACTTATCCATTCAGGCAGTGTGCCATTCAACATATTATTGTTCAGTATTAAGGTCTAGAGATTTCTCTAAAGAGAAAGCTCCTGTGAAAATTTTCCATGGAAAAAGTTTGAAGTACTATTTAGTATTATAAGGGAGGAAAATAGACCTAGTATCATTGCCGATAGAGGACCCCAGAATCCCAGAGACACCAGAAAGAGAAATTTAAGGTTTGAAAGCATGTAAAGGGTAGCTAAAAATGAATCTATTGAAATATAAAACGTACTATTCCCCTCCTGAGGAGAGCCCTTGTCACCAACAATTTTTAGTTGTGTCTTCACATCTTCATAGAATACAATTATAAGAACTGACATAAGAACCATTAGATGAAATATAATGAAACTTGGATTTTAAAGAAATATAGTCATTTGGACTAACGCAAATCTAAATCTAAGATTAGGTGGATCAATGAATTGACCTGAAGATGGGGGCGCTTCCACATTTTTTTTCTGTACATTTTCCCTCGAAAGATGACGCATTGGTCTTGTTAATGCCAGTCATCTCCTTTATCATAGCATCATTAGAAAGATAAATTTGTTGGTGGTCATAGAGGACAGGGAGTTGTGGACACCATGACTGGCTTCTTTTAACACAGGATCCCTACCACGGATTTATGGGACAAAAATACACACACAGGCACTCAAATCCTGAGTTAGGCACATGGAAAAAAATACCAATTTTTTTTAGGGAAGATAAGCATATACCTCAAATTGTTGCATCGAATCACTACATAGAAATGGATGATGCATTAATCATAATACCTATGTATAAATGGTGTATTCCTTGGCCGACTTAGGAACCCTTGTTTTTGAAAACCCAAAACATCGAAATCGTATAAATGGCGTATGCCCTGGCCGACTTAGGAACCCCTGTTTTTGGAAACCCAAAACATTAAAATCGTATAAATGGTGTATTCCCTAGCCGACTTAGGAACCCTTGTTTTTGAAAACCCAAAACATTAAAATCGTATTTTTTGCTTGCGAAATTCTGTAATTGTGTGGCCTAATCAATGCAACTATAGAATTATTTAGCTTGGTTGCTCCTGCATCATTTGCATAACCCAACCTTGTCTCTACCAATCTGACACCCACTTTTCCATCCAACCCAGTTTATTTCTTCTTCCTTCTTCTTCTGGGTGCTTGTTGTGTGTTTGTTTTAGAGAAAGGAGCTGCTTGTTGTGTGTTTGTTTTAGAGAAGGAGGACAAAGAAGGTGAACGGATGAAATGTGAGGAAATGACGAACCAATGAAATTATATTTTAGGTGGTGAGCCATATGAAATGGATAATTAATCAAAGATCTAAGTATTTTGAGAGATTTGGATTTCCTTGAACTTAATTTACCGCCTATGTGGCCAGATACCTCCTCCTCCTATTTTAGGATTTTGGGTGGTGGATAGTGAATGGGTTTCTCAAACATCAAGGGAAAAACATAATTAAAATTTGGGGTGGTGGAGTTAACATGGAAGATATAAATATAGAGCAAAAGAAAAGATATTATATGGGGCATAGGTTCCGGTGTAAAAAGAAAAGGAAAGGGTACTCTTTCATTAATATTAAAAAATTTGATAGTGTATTTTTTCATCTCAAATGAAAAAATGAAAAATTGCAATTTAAATAATTAAATTTTACAATTTCATAATTTAAAATTACAAATAAACTTGGAGATCCATTTTCATTGAAACACCTTCCTTCTACAATTTCAACATTTAAAACTTGCACCCATAAATCCATTAAATTTTTTTACCCAATTTATAAAGAAAATTTACCAAAAACAAAGAACAAAGTGCTCCCTCAAATGAAATTGTTTTCATCTTATTGGGATGACTTTTCATTTCAAAGGTCATCTCAGATGTTTCAACCTAGAAAATGTAAAAATTATGACAACAACTAATTCAAGCCATTGATAGGGCCATTAACATTGGAGATTTCACTTAATGTTAAAATGTCTTCCTTGGCTAATAAAGTAGACAATATGTAAAATAATGTACAACATAGTTTCGACATTTGTATTTGTGACACATATTTAATATTTAATGTTCGACACGATGATGAAAATTTTCATAATGAGTACCACTCTGTACTTCCTAGCGGTGTAAATCTGATTCCTGCATTAATGCGGGGTTGTGACACACGAGGGGGTCTACAATTTACTAAATTCTAACATTGTAGATGGATTCAAAGACCCCCTATGGATTCAAAGACCCCTTATAATGGAAAATTGCAATTTGGACAATGAATTTGTACAATTTACTAAATTCTGACACTACGGGTGGATTCAAAGACCCCCTCCGAATCCACTCGCAGTGTCAGAATTTAGTAAATTGTACAAATTCATTGTCAAAATTGCAATTTTCCATTGTTGGAGTGACATAACTAAAAATGACCAATTGTTATGTGGTCATTTTTAGTCTAGATATCACGTGACCAAATTTGGTCATTTATCTTGGTCTTTTTAGTTTATTTTTTATCATGTGACCAAAAGTGGTCATTTATCTAGGCCTTTTTTACTTAGCTCACTTAAATTTATCAATTTTGGTCATTTATCCCTTGAAAAAAAATTTGGTGACCAAAAGTTTTGGTCTCCTGGTCACTAATCTCTCATTTTCCACTAGTGAATGAATGTTGCATACTATTCATAACCACTCAAATATGTGGAGGGAATTGGACCACATACATCAGAATTAATTAATTCCAATGTACCTTTAGTCTTTGTTTCACTTTTTGGAAATGGATTCTTGACATTCTTTTCTTTTGCGCATCCTTTTCAAGTGCCTTCATGATCTATCTTAAAATATGGTAAGCCTGTTACTCCTTTTCTCACATAGGGTAGTGACTTGTAGCTGATGTGAGAAATCCGTTTATGCCATAGTTCACATTGGCTAGTGGTCGCATGAACAAGGGTTTTTTCTAAATGTCCCTTGATTTTATATAATCCTCCTTCTTCTTCACCAATGATAATTGCATCTTCAATTGTTTTTCCTTTGGACCACATAAGTACTTGTCCATCAATAAATGCAACCCTATATCCTTTATTATCTAATGAAGAGATAACGAGAAATTTCTTCTTTAAACCTAGTACATATAGGACTTCCTTCATTTTCATGGGGGTTCCAGAATCAAGCTTATAGCTTGATTCACCAATAACTTTGATAGGACATTGATAGTCATGTCCTAATGATACTTTCCGAGGAGAGTTCTTCTCTTCATGTTTTTACAGAGTTTTCTTCTATCCTTTCATGTGCTTTGAAGCACCACTATAAATAATCCATGTATCTTCTCCAGGTGTCACAAACCCAGAGAGTGCATAGAATAATACATACTCTTTTGCATCTTCTACTTTTACTAGTTTGAGGTCCTTCTTCCTCTTCATTTTCATCAACTATATGTGCATGATGTCTTTTTTTCTTCTTCTTCTGATGTGCTTCTTTATTCAATGGACACTCTCTAGCAATGTGTCCTATCTTGTGACAATTGTAACATTGAAATTGGGAGTAGTCTTTCCTTTGACTGATTTCTCTTTTCCTATGGAACCTCTTGAGAGGTCTAGACTCCTTGTGGATTTCTTTCTTGAAGTTAGGTTGATATCTTCCCCTTCTAGTATAAGTGGCTAGGGCTTGATCATATTCTTTCAGCAAAGCTTCTCTATTGTCTACCCTAGCCTCCTCTTGGATGTAATATTCCCATACAATGTCAAAATTAAAGTTTTCTTTTCTGGCACACATGGTTTGTATGACTGAATCCCAAGGTCTAGTGAGATAATTGAGAGCATTCATAGCTAATTCATATTCATGAAGGGAGTCTCCAATGGATTCTAGTTGTTCCTTAAACTGGGAGACCGTTGTGAAGTAGTCTTCGATGGATTCTCCTTTGCTCATATTGGTACTTTTCAATTGATCTCTATGATTCATCTTTTTGTTGATGTTTCTTCCTTCATACATTCTAGATAGGGAGTCATACATTTCCATTGGGGTATCTTTGGATGACACTTGAGGAATCAAGTGATATTTGATTGAATCAACAATGATCCTCATAGCTCTCAGATCATGTCCTTCTTGTGCTTCTCCTTAGCTTCATCTTCTTCTGGTTCAACAACTTCTTCTTTGATGTACTTATCATGATCATTCTCTCTGAGAATGAGACCAATCTTATATTTCCATGCTCGAAATTTTTCTATGCCTTCTAACTTGTCCTCAATCTTAGTGCTTGGGGCCATCTTATCTAGGAGGTCACTAAAAAATTAAATTTCTCAAAATATAAAACTGACCTTACCAGGAGATGCACTTGACTGAGGTGAGTTGATTGGTCCACTTAGTTTCTGGAGATTCCAAATATTCACCCTTCAAATTGTCTTGCAAGATTTTAGTTTCTACAATTTTTTGGTTGAGGGACAAACTAGGGTTTGGATTTCCCGGAGATATACCCACTCAAAAAATTCGATAAAGGGCTCAATAGATGCACTCTAGGGAGGTGCAACTTTCTATGTAGTCATATGTTCAAAATTCCAATTTTGACAGAAACCATAATTGCTTGTTGGAGGGAGAGGAGAGAGAGTTTCACCTTGTGAAAGTTGTTCTATTTAGGCTAGTTTTGATACCATGTTAAGATTCCATATGATTAGCTATATATCATTAGTATTCAATTCAATTTTAAATCAATAGCATTTGCAGGATCACTGAAAGAAACACAATCACAAGAGAGACACAAATTTATCTTGGGAAACCCTCAAGGGGAAGAAAACCCAACAAAACTTCCTTTATATAAATGTATCAAAAGCACAAAGATAAAACTCCAAATAGGTGCTCTTCCTCCTTGTTGGTATCTCTCTCTCTATCTCTCTTCTATGTGCTATACACAAGTGAGTGTGTGTGTTCAAATGAGGAACACACCTCCTCCATTTATACTCTTTCTTACACTTGAATTTTTCCCTAATCAAGTCAGCCCCAATAAACTTACTGGGCCGACTTCACCCAGGAAGACAAAAAACAATATTATATTATATTATGGAAGGTTTTATCGACCCGAATTACAATGGAGGCTTTATCTCATCACTCTACGATGACCAAATACAATAGTAACATCCCGGTGGAGGCATAAAACATCTCCCATGGGTTACATTAGTAAAATACATTTAGAATACTCTTTGAAGTTACAATATTTCAACGTTTGTGATGACCTATGGAAGCACATGAGTATCTCAACATATAGAGGACAACTGTGGTGTGGAGTGCAAGAGATCTAATCATATTGAATCAGTTAGACTCACTTGTGACTAGGTTAGTCAATTTCTGGGTCAAAAGTACACTATTTGGATATATTCTAGAGTTTGTAGCTAAAGATAAGCAATCTACAATTAAGGTTGAAGACGAACTAAATAGAAGAGAAATAGGAATATTGTTGAAAGAGTTTCTGTTGTGGATCAAGATCTGGTTGGTTGAATTTGGATTTCTACCTCTAAAATGGATTAGAATGGAGGAGTAAATTCCCTGCTCCTAGGGGGAAGGTTGAGGTGGTGGTGCTATGTTGTGTAAAATAGACTGATCACCAATGGACATGGTTGATAGTGCTAAAGGTAGGTCTAAATGAGCAGAACTAAGAGAATCGATTACGGAAAAATGGTTGAAAAATTAGTTAAGAGAATCATCAAGGAGAATCTCATAACTAAAAGAAAACATAAGAAATGGGGAGAATAGTAAAGAATTTCAAGAGGATCTACACCAGATAAATAATAGAGAGGAATTGACTAGCGCCAAGTTAAAAGAACAGATAATGGACGTACTAAACAACCTAGTAATAGGAAGCTGGTGGGAGGAACCAATAGGAGGTGGGACGATTCATACTAGTTTCCACATAACAAAGTGTTTTATTAGAACCCGACTCAGCCCTGAATGCATAGGAGAATCATACAAATTATTAGGACCTACAAGAAATGGAAGTACTCTAGAAAGTGAACCCCTCATCGGCACAAAATCAGGCATTGGAAGCAATGGAGAGAGCACTTCCTCGACTGAACCCCAGGAACCCTTACAAAATCTGGTAACAAATTCTCACAATGTCGTATTACAACTAACTTGGTATAGTCATATGAGTAGTAGTAGCAATAGTTCTCAAATCAGTTCATTAATATGAGGAAGCATTAGTAGTTCTCAACAAAATAGTAGCATTTTTGTAACCCAGTTGGGACCCCAATGGTATACATTAGTAGGAACTTCCACTGCATCATCGATGGCTTGAGTTTATGTAGGACGTTTGTTGAGGTTCCCAAGTTTTGGGGGAATGGAGAATATGATGCTGCACAACATTGGTTTTTATGTGAAGCAATATGGAATTCTAGAGCAACTCTAGTAGCGTCCAAATTGGTGGAATTCTAGATGACCCTTCATGTCACAAACTTGCAATGGTACATGAGACTTCTTAAGAGATAGGTTCCAAAATATGCCAGCCCCTACCTTGGTGGAAAATAAAAATATATTCCTAAACGATTTTTCAAAACCTAAATAAAAACAACAGGGCATTGCAGAACTAAGAGAGATTTGACAAAGACCTTGAGAGTCATCCTGTGCATCTGCAGAATGATTCAGATATGTGTTAACCAAGTTGACTTACCTAGTCCACGAGGCTCACCACAAAGAATGGTTCATTCAATGGTTTTGCCGTTGATGAAGATACCCCTGTCGGAACAAGTTATCACATATCCTAAGGTTTCTTTGGAGAAGTCAATTATGAAGATTGAAGCTATGGTAAATTATCTAGACTCAATGGGAATGGGAATGAGAAATTCATATTCTTCTAGTGAATTAGCGCAAGTGTATAATAAGTTGGAAAAAATAATTTAGAGGCTCCAAACTTTGAATACACCAAAAGCACAATGACGACATATCTGGTGCAATATATTCCTGATAGAAGGACATCATGCTTTAGAGTGTCCAAGGATGTGAGCAAGACAATTTTAGCTGGGAGGGCCATTCAATATAGGACCTAGTGTGAGAGTTACACAGATTTAAGTGACAAACGTAATTCATTCCATGTGATGAAAATGGTACCCATAGGGCCCAATTGGTTCTCCCAATGAATACTATGAAACTTGTAGATCATTCAGTCACCTTTCACAACTGTTTCCTCTATACTAGAAGTACTCTTCAGTACCCAATACAGTCTACTGTCAATTCTATGGGTGCATGACACATAGTACTAAGAAGTGTAAACACCTATTTCATTAAACTTGGACATATTCTACTCCAAGTCACTTTGAATGCTGGTAAAAATCAACCTAGGCTAAACCCCAAAATTAAGGTTCGAAAGTACAAAATATGGTTCCAAAAGTGCCAATTCCAGGTACTCAAAGTGTACTTTTTCCTTTGATATCACCACTTTTAAAACTGGTTTTTGTGCTTTTTCAATATGATAAATACGATAATGGCACTTTTAGAACTTGATTCTGTGCTTTTGGAAGGTTTCTTTTAACACCTCTAATACTTAAATTTGTGATTTTGAAAACCGATTTTGGTACTTTCAAGCTCTAGTTTTTCACTTTTGAAAACCAAACTCGACACTTTACAAGTATTATAATAACACAATTGAACATATCACAAACAAACATTCAAATGTATTATTTAACAAACTACTTCCATTTTTTCTACAATTGGCCTCACATCAGTCACACCATTCAGGTGCAACAAGCAATGGCATAATCGATCTAACAAGAATGTGCCATTGACATATTGGCAAGTATATGTTTTTTTAATAATAAAGTTCCCTTCCTTGTTACAAACTATTGTTTGTACAATATCATGAGTCATTCTCCAAGACTTGTGTGGTATCAAGTCAGGACATTATGTTGTATTAAGTCCTATCTCTGTCCTCATGTATTGAGGTGGGATGCATGTACTGTGATTTTGTGTTTTATCAAGATTGGAATCTTGTGTTGTTTCAATATTGGAGTCTTGTGTTGTATCAAGAATGTGGACTTGTGTTACATATCAAGTCTAGACTTTTGTTGTATCAAGTCAATGATTCTCATAGACATTACCTTATGAGAATGGATCTCTAATTATGGAGAAGGACTTGTGTTGTATCAATTCATGTGGTTATACTATGTGATATATTGTTAGTCATGGTCATTGAGTGCTACAAGTCTCCTTTAGGGATTAGATACCCCTAGAGTGAATTACTTTAGCATATGATTATATGTCCAAGGGTAATATATATGATCATCGGTATGTATGGAATAATTATTCTGAGTATGATATGATAAAATGGATACATAATTAATACACATATGGACCATGCATTAATTAATGATAATGAGATAAAACATGGAGAAAGAGCCATGAACTCAAGTTTTAAAGCTTCAATTAAATATGAATACCTCAATTAGTGCCTCATTCAAAGCATTAGTTGATCTGTTAATGAATGTAATCAGTTAAGTAAAGAAGATATCAATGTTCATTAATCAACATGCATCAGTTAACTAAAGGGATCCATGTAAAGTTAATGATATATATTTGCATCGATGACACTAATTGTGAAGCACCAAATACATTCAGTTAAGTCTCCTAAATTTATAATAATACATTTAGTTAATGGTTGAGTTCAGTTCAATAAACCTACATTAAGTTCAATTAATTATCATTCACTTCAAGTAATTTAACATTTAGTTCAAGTAAGCTAACATTCAGTTCAAGACAATGAACATTCAATTAAATCTAATTGAGGAAAGGAAGGGTGCTAATGTTCGGATGGAGGGAGTTATAGTTATATCTTCCTTGTGAATGCAATATGTGGTGCTATCAGTGTGTTTACTGAGCCTCCTATGTGCTACCTTCTGCATGCTAGGGTTTTTGGTTTGTTATTAATATGCTAGGGATATGGAAATTTCAATACAGTTGCATACAATTTTTTGGCAAGGTTCCTTTAGATCTCTCTTCTATACATTGATTCTTCTGCAACAAGAATGCAAATGAGGGTGTATGATGTAAGTCTTCCTAGAAAAGAGTTCAAAGCCAAGGCCTTTCCCGTAAAAACACTGTAAGTGATCTTGTGAATTTTCTAAGTTGTAATTTTGAGTTTATAGACCTAGGAGACTAATGAGCACTACGACTGAAATGAGAGCAACTATATCCTCTAGGGGGGAGGATTTGAAGGATTGGGAAGCATTGGAAAAATTAATGAAGGTAAAATGTCATCTTAATGCCTAAAAGATCTAAGAAAACCTAATTACGATTAAGAAGCCTTTAGTTATATATGCTCAATTGGTTGTGAGTTAACGTTAGTCAGTTACTAACTTGGGAAATCATCTAATAACAAAAATATTTCTAACACTTGATAGTGATTATAATAAAAAGAATATATATATATATATATATATATATATATATATATATATATATAAAATTCTCATTAAAATAATTGACAAAAGTTAACCATTTATGGCTTCAACACCTTCTTGTGAATGGAGGGGTGTTCGAGTCTTCAGGGTAAGTCACAATAGCTCTTGCATGGTGCATGCAAATCTTCATACTCACTTTATTGATAAGTTTACTCTATTCGGTAGAGCCATGTTGGTTCTTAATGTTGAATTAATTTTGTCTATATAATATAAGAGAATGACCGTAACGCGTAACCCATAAATCTTTTGTTCCAAAAGTAAATACACTACCACGCCTACAACTTAACCTTGAGAATTGAGTTAACCTTTCCTAAGTGGGAAAGAGTATACTTCATCTCCTTTGGAAAGATATAATCCATATTCCGTATAAGAGCTAAGTATTAAAGAATAATTTTGTGAACCAAGTTTTTTTGTACTTCTATAAAAGCTAATATTTAAGGGTGGAATTATTTCTTTATTTGAAGATTCAAGAAATCATTAGCTATCTAACTAATTTTAGGTTAGTATCTATATTCCAATTATTGTCCCAACATTGAATAGATTTGATAGATACAAGCCAAGTTTCATAACTCAAGCTAAGCAATAAGTTGGCACGAATCCATTTATGTAAAGCTATGCTCAGTATTTAAGGGACAAACAAAATAATATAATTGTTGATGTCATTTATGTGAGGGAAGACAAACCATTATGGTTTAACCATGTGTGGTTTAGATAACTAGGAAGTTCTTTTAATTTAGTAGTAATAGCAAGATAAAATAACGGTTAGTTTTCGAATCCAAGTTAATACCAAAAAAAGATCTCTACAATTGTAACTATGGGAGAGACTAAAAAATGAAGTTGCAGCGGATCTGCTCCATATTGTATTTTTTCCTATGTTGGATAAAATAATAAAGAAGATGACAAACTCCTTGTGGACGTAACTCATTTTGGGTGAACTACGTATATTGGTGTCCCTCTCTATTTTGATTTTGTATTTTATGTGTTTTATCTCTGCAAATCGACCCAAGTTAATACTCCACAAACTTCGTTTTCTAAAAATATACTTCATTATTTGTATATAAAGATTGGATTAGGGATCATGTTATTTAAATCTAAATGTTAAGGCCTTGCACACAAGAAGCATATGAATTTTCATGTTATAAGAGAAAACTAATATAATATTATTGTGTTTTCCTCAATGACGATGATGATGATAGATGATATACTTTATATATATTGGCGAATGTTTGTAACTCCATGAAATATTCTCTCACAACAAGTATGATAATAAGTTATTATGTGAGGGGCCTTAACTAGGAAGTTTAAATAGTTTAATACCTCCTTTTGTGTAATATTTTGTTTTAAAGGATTGGATTGATACCTTGTAAAGAGGAAATTAACTTGGTATTGGATTAATGTAGAATATTTGAGGAAACATGGACAAAGGTTTAAGATGTTATTTAAGGCTAGAATTATAATTTGTGAATAGATGAAGAAGAATATGAGCATATGAATTGACAAAAAAAATATTCCAATTTAATTGCATTCAACTTGAGGATGCACATAAAGTTGGATTAAGTTAAACTTATGTTAACAAGGGATTGAATAAGTTTTGAATATATATATATGTGTGTGTGTGTGTGTGTGTGTGTGTGTGGAAAGGAAACTAGGTAGATAAAGGAAAATGACTATTTGTTGATGACTACCCTTCCACTTAAAATAGTTGATTTAAACTAAGTGCATGTTGAATATTAGTAATTAAAAAGGTGAATGTCGTTTGGTTAATATTAACTATTATGTTTAGAAAGATGATAATTGGTTGAAAGTGAATTATAAAGTTTAGATAAAATGGTTACTTGAAGTGGTCTAGTATCTTGATAGAAATACTACTAAAAAAGATAAACTATTTCCATTTGGGGTACTTTTAATTTAAGTTGATGTTGTACAAGGAAAATATTTGTTGGAATTTACATAACATGTTTATTATACTTCTATAGTTGTGTACACATGATAAATAAACAAGATACTTTTGGGTAGATATTATAATTGTGTAATTCATGTATGTGATATGGGTAATAAACAAAAGACCTTAGAAGTTAGGAAAGGATTGATTGTTAAGCTATATAAATATGATTATATAATTAAGATACTTTTCAATTGTTCTTAATGCTAGACTTTTGAAGCCTATGCTTAAAGATGCGATTGGATTAACAATTGGACAATATTTATGTTTCTAACCATCTTTACTTAGAGATAAGTATTGGATGATCATTAATACAACCCCCTTAATATTAGATTCTTGTTAAATGTCTCATAGCGTTTAGGGTTACTGATATGGATTCTTTTAATAACTGAGAATGACATGTAACCATCAAGACTAACAATGTTGGTTGTTTAGTTAAAAGTAAAAGAGAAAAATTTACCCCATCTCCCCAAGAGTGTGTTGAGAAACATGTTATGTTACATGTAAACCATTCTCTACAAATATATCTATCATACTCAAAGAATTGTTGGGTTTTTTATCGTCTGTGTTTGGAGGGTCTTCCCAGGTAATATCTTGTCTCTCATGGTTGATTGTTTTATATGGTTTATTTATGGAGATGATTTATGTGATTGATTAATTAATGAGATTCATATGCGGCTGATATAAAGATTCATATGTGGTTGATTTATGAAATTCATAAGTATTGGAATTTTTTGATAAAAGTTATAATAAAGTTCAAGCATCTCTAATTTTTCTCTAAACATCAACGTGGTATGATATCATAGGGAGTGAAAGGGATTATTTTTGTGCAACAAGCTAATCCTACATAGATCTTAAAGAGTTGAGCAAAATATTTTAGCCATGAAATCAATATCCATTCGACCAGAAGACCACCTCGAATGTACTTCCAACTTCATCACATGGAAGGGAAGAGTATTGAATATTCTTGAAGAGCATGATATTGATTCATTCGTGATCACTATGGTAGAGGATCCTACCACCGAATAAGGGAAAATCAACTTCAAGAAGAATCAAGCAAAGGGAAACACATAATCTTTGATTCGATTAAGGACAATCTCATGTCCATGATCATTTCGTTAAAGATCAAAAGGGAGTGCTTTGATACGCTCACCAATATTATGAAGAAGAAGGCCTCAAGTCAAGAAGAGGGGATCATCCAAAGCAAATTTGTGTACACTAAAGAGAGAATCTTGTCCTTGTGGAAAGAATGAAGAAAGGGAGAAAGCATTTCACTACAAAGAATCTCTTCTATTCAAGTGAATAAAGAAGGACTTTAGGTTTATCTGCAAGGGTGCAAAGATCGAGAGGGATCCCACACTGTTAGTTTTTCTATATCTTATTAGATTAATTAGGATCTTTTTATGAAAGAATAACAAGTACAAAAAGATGCATAAGATATAACATATACACAAGACACATATATTTTCACCGGGGAAACCATAAAGGAAAAACCTCTTCAAGTGAATAAAGAAGGACTTTAGGTTTATCTGCAAGGGTGCAAAGATCGAGTGGGATCCCACACTGTTAGTTTTTCTATATCTTATTAGATTAATTAGGATCTTTTTATGAAAGAATAACAAGTACAAAAAGATGCATAAGATATAACATATACACAAGACACATATATTTTCACCGGGGAAACCATAAAGGAAAAACCTCACAAACTTCCTCAGAATAGTATAGTCACAAAGACTGTGTCATAAGATGATCAATCCCAGTAATATGAAGTATTCAACAACTATCTATCTCTCCTCCCTTGTATCTCTCTCTCTCTCTCATGCTAACTTGAGTGAGTTTGAGGTGTGTATAAATGAGGGAGGGTGCCTCCCTATTTATACTAATCAAGTGATTGACATTTTACATGGCTAGGATGACTTGTTTCACTAACAAGGTTGATTTCTCCTATAGAGACTCCAAATTCACATTACATGATGTCACAATGGGGATTATTACCCCGACTTACAACAGAGGTTGTACCTCAATGTCTAGACACAATAAAGACATCTCGCAAGGAGTAAAACACATCTCCAATGGGGGTACACCAACAAACATTGATAATATAAATCAGAATATTCCAAAGTTACAAATACATTAACACTCCCTCTTAACTAGGAAGGTATTCTCTCTCTTACATAGTCATCAACACACCTAGTCAAGTATTCATCGCAGATTCATCATCACGAAGTCATAGAGTCATCATCATAGATGTTTCCATCATCATCTTCTTATCTATGATCAAATGGTACTATCTGTTATCGAAAGTTTCTATAGAGAAAACCCTGTTTCAAGTTCGGTGTAGGCTTATTCCTCATCCAGGTCTTCATCACATATTGAGCAAGCCATCTCGTAGGAACTTCCCATGACCTTCTTTACATTACCACGACAATAACCTGCGTCTTATACCTTTATATCATGATATCCATATCATATCTTTTATCCTGCACAAAATAAAATAGAGCACACAGAGCATCCATGGTAAACTTGCATTCTGCTAGTAAAGGAGAACCGCCTAGGTGCACCTCACGTACTTCATGACATAATCATCTCAAAATGGGTACACACACATATATAAATATATATGTAAGGACTGATTATGACCAAACAACCTGCTACATCATGAAATTAGAGTATTACATTTCCTACCATACAGTGTTTCAAAAGGACTAAGTTTAGTTGAAGCTTGATAGTGATTATTATATGCAAACTCGACTAAGTGAAAATACTCTTCTCATTTCTTTGGACGATCTCTAACATACATCCTTAACATATCCTCTAGAACTTGATTTACTCTTTCTATTTGTCCATTCATTCACGGATGATATGCAGTACTGAAATTTAATTTAGTATCTAGTCCTTTAAACAATGACTTCCAAAAATTACCAGTAAACTTAGGATCTCTGTTAGAAATTATTACCTTTGAAATTTCATGCAACCAAAAAAATTATTTCATAAAGATGTTAGCAATATTAGCAACCTTATAAGTAGTTTTAACGGGTATAAAATGTGTTGCCTTGCTTAGTTTGTCTACTACCACCATTACATAATCATTTTTCTTTTGATTTTTAGGTAATCCAATTATAAAATTGAGATTGATAATTTCCCATGTCTAATCTTGAATTGGCAGTGGTTGCAAAATACTTGCTGGGTGTCAATGCTTAGCTTTAACTTGCTGACATTCTATACAGCTAGCTATATATTCAACAACTTCATTCTTAATATTAGGCCAGAAATAATCTTTTCTTAGCATTGTTATCATCTTTTGATAACCCGGATGTCCGGAATAAGGACTTTTATGTACTTCATTTAAAATCAATAATTTAATTTCTAGTATGTTAGGTACATATAGTCTGTTTTTATATAGCATTAAGCTTTTTTCCATTTAAACTAAAATCTGTTTTTACATTTTCAGATTAATTTTTTGTTACCATTTTTATCCCTTCTTCTAATTTATCATCTAATTCTGCTTTGTAGTTGCTCACGGAAGCTATAAAATTCATTATTGCATTTATTCTTAAGGCATTCACCACTTTGTTTTCCTTTCCTTTGATGTGTTTGATATCGAAATCGTATTTGCTAAGGAAAGCTAACCATCTTGCTTGCCTTGTGTTCATATTTTGTTTATCAAACAAGTATTTCAAACTTATGTTATCAGACATCAATAGAAATCTTTTACCGATTAGATGATGGCGCCACATTTTAAAAGCATGTATTATGGCATCCAACTCTAAATCGTAAGTGACATAATTCTTTTCATGTGTTTTTAACTTCCTTGATTCATAAGCTATTACGTGAACTTCTTGTGTTAGTATTCAATCCAAACCTTCATTGCATGCATTAGTGCACACAATGATGTCCTTGTTTGGATCTCCTATTTTTAATATAGGTGCAGTAGTTAACAATTCCTTTAATTTATTAAAACTTTCTTCATACTTTAGACCCCATACAAATATTTTTTCCTTTTTCTATAAGGATGTTATGGGATTCGCTATCTTTGAGAATCCTTCTATGAATTTCTTGTAATAACTTGTAGTTTCCATGAAGGATCATACATCCAATACATCTTTGGGAACATGCCATCACATTATCACTTTTATCTTATCCGGATCTACCGATATTCCTTCCTTAGATACTGCGTGACCTAGATACTATATTTTATCTTTAAAGAATTTGCATTTACTGAATTTAGCATACAATTTATGTTCTCTCGGAACCTGTATTATTATTTGTAAATGCTCATCATGTTCTTCTTTTGTTTTTAAATAAATTAATATGTCATCCATGAATATGACTACAAATTTATCTAAGTAATTAATTAAAACACTATTTATTAAGCACGTGAAAGTTGCTGGAGCATTCGTTAGCCCAAATGGCATAACTACAAATTCATAATGCCCGTATCAGATTCTGAATGCGGTTTTAAAAATATCTTCATCTTTAATTCTGACTTGATTATATCCAGATCTCAATTCTATTTTTGAGAATATCGCTGCTCCACATATTTGATCGAACAGATCATCTATGCGAGGAAAATGATATTTGATCGAACAGTAATCTATACATAAACTCAATGTATCGTCTTTATTTTTAATAAATAAAACAGGTGCTCCCCAAGGGGATACACTTGATATTATATAATTCTTATCTATCAACTCTTGTAGTTGTAGTTTTAATTCGTTAAGTTCTAATATGTTCATATGATAAGGAGCCTTTGAATTAGGTGCAGCTTCTGGTACTAACTCAATAGTAAAATCCAATTCTCTTTTTGGAGGTAATCTTGGAATCTCTTCCGGGAAATAATCTAAGAATTCTTTTAATATTGGAATATCATCAAGTTTAACTTATCTTCTTTGTTCAAGTTTTCGCCATTTATTACATGCACAACAAAAACTTTACAACCTTTTTCATTTGCAATGCTGAAATTTGTCTAACAAAAACTTTTCTAGGAATCCCTTTGACCGTAACTCTTTCTCCTTTATCATCTAAGCAAGTACATGTTTTCTCAAAACAATTTAAGACTACTTTATGTTTTTCCTTTGGATCCATACCTATTAAAACATCATAAGACCCTAACTGGAATACATTTAACTTTAATTGAGTTTTGAATTGAATCATAAACATTTCACAATTTTCAACATAATTAACTACTTTTCTTTTGGTTCCTGTAGTTAACTGAACCAACCAAGACTTTTCAAAAAAATTTAAATGTAAATTTCATTTTTTTACTATACTAGGTGGGTGCATCCACGGAGGTGGGTTACAATTTTTAGCAAGGTGAATTTGGAAAAAACAAAAAACCATACCTCAATTGAGCTTTTATTAAACCCTTGATCGAGGTTTTAACAGCTCAATCGAGGCTTTATTAGAACCTTGATCAAGCTTTTATTAAACACTCGATTGAGATTCTGATAAACCCTCGGTCAACGGTTCAAGACCTCGATTGAGGGTTAAATAAACGCTCGATCGAGCGTTAAAAATGACCTTGATTGAGCATCTTTAATCACTTATAAATATGCAATAAAACTATAATATTTTTAACTTCGTCTGTTGAATATGGGTCGTAGAGTAATTGGGTTATAGATGTGGTTAATCACATCTATGACTTTAATCAATCACATCTATAACACCAATTACTCCACAACTAATATTTAACATAAAATATAGGGGAAACCCACCGCCCCCAGTAGTGCTCCATTCTAGTCCTATTTTGTGTTTTGAAGTAGTTTAATGAACATTAAAAATCTTTTAACAATCAATTTCTCAAACCCTTGGCCGCATGGCCATTTGTAAATTGACGAAAGGTCTATTGGTAGAATAAGCTGGCAATGTCATCATTGTTTTCTTGTTTAATTTTCTAAGAGATTTATTATTCACAGATTTGGTTGAATTCGAATCAAATAATGTTGAAATTTTTTACGTCCCAGAACCTCGATCAAGGGTTTATTAGGACCTTGATCGAGGGTTTAATACACCCTCGAACGAGGTTTGGTTAAGAGCTCGATCGAGGTATTTAAATAGCTCGATCGAGCTCTAGAACTCGATCGAGGGCCAAGAAAATAGAGAATTATCCCTCTTACAGAAAAATCAATGTTTCTCTATGTCTTCTAGGGGTGTAAACCCTGCCATTTATGGCACACAACTGACTGGAGTTCATACCGATAGATTCATCACCAAATCCTCTATCCATTGAGGTATCATGCATGCATTTTGGCATTCATATGGGTTTTTTTGTTTTAATTAGTTCTAAAACTTACACTTAGAAAACCTGACAACAACTTCGAAGTAGCCCAAAGAAAAATCTGTAGGGTGAAAAATAGACATCCAAAATTTTTGTAAAAACGCACAACCCACACATCGACACGTCCTCTTCAAAAGGGTATCTTTGGTTTTTCAATTTTTGAAAATAGTGAAAAATAAGCTGGGATGGACACGTGTATAAAATGATGCTGAAATCAGATGTGGTCACTTTTGAAAAATAATAAATAATTGTATATTGTGATTTAATAAATTAACANTATATATATATATATATATATATATATATATATATATATATATATATATATAATTATTAATGTAAGATTGAATTATTGGGGTTGGACACAAGCCACTTATTAACTTCTTCAAATTTTTAAGGTGACACAGTTCATTAAATGCAAAAGTTTACACATTAAATGACATCGCAATATTTTTCAAAAATTATCATTGGGAAGCTAACATAATATTCTACAATTTATTTTTTTACTACAAGTCAAAATTCACATGGCATATATGCGTTTCGAGGGCTTCTATCTAGCACATGAGTAAAAAATCAGGTTTTCATCTCTAAATTTGGCCAAAAAGTGTTACCCACCTTCATAGAATCACCCAGTGTGATACATAGCTTAAACTAGCACCTGGGTCAATCAAAATAGAAACATGCTTGTTTTGTATCATACCTTGTATTTCCACCATGGAGGTTTGATGATCAACTTGTCGATTCTCCAAGGCTGCATTAATTTTGGGCATTTCATTTGATACGTCACCAATCGTTTCTTCCTCGTGAATGGTATGCACATTGCTGTAGTTTCTCCTTCTGTTCGGACAATCCTTTGCATAGTGAGGTCCCTGACATTCCCAACACTTTACAGGGTTTTTTTGTTCATTGTTTTTAACATAATTATTAGGCATGTCTCTACCTTTTGGTGCTATATTGTTTTGATGTGTTTTACCTTTAAAATATGTTCCTTGATAATTATTCTTAGAAAGATTCCAAGAATTATTTCCGAAGCTTTTATTAGGCTTAAAACCCTTCCTTCTCTGATCAAATTTACTTGTTCTCTTATTTTTTTAGTTAGGTAGGCCTTCTTTCTTATTTTTACTTTGTTCGTAACATAAGTTAGCTTTTCTCCTTGCCTCTTCAAGGGTCTTTGGATTATCAAATTCAATTTTGTCCTTGAAACTAGCAGGAAAACAACTCAGAAACCTCTGTATCTTAGGATTTTTCGTCGATTATATAGGGTAACTATCATTATAACCTTAAAATTTTATTACTTAATTCTTTCATAGAAATTGAGCCTAGTCTAAGTTCATAAAACTCGTTAGCTCTTTCTTCATAATACTGCTTAGATAAGAATTTTCTTTTGAAGTATTTCTTCAAGATTCTCCAGGTTACATATTTTTCTTTATGGTTTTTAACTCTTTTTATATCCTGCCACCAGATGTCATCTTTTTCGGTTAGGTTATAGATAGCCATCCGAGCTTTCAATCATCTAAGTAGTTATAAATTTGAAAGTTTTTTTTTCATACCCAATAGCCATGCCTTGGTTTCTTCACCCTTTTCCACTTCTCCATTAAACATAGGATGTTATATCTTTTTAAATTCTCCTGAGATTTCTTCATAGGGTTTATATTTCCTCTTTCTAGGACCACTGTCACTATCACTACTTTCACTAGAGTATTCATACTTTTCTTTGTGCAACCTTACTTTAATTCCTGAAGAAGATTTACTTTCACTATCATAAATTTTTAATTTCTTACCTTTACGTTTGTAGGATACTGTCCGGATTCAGTTTCATGTTCCTTTCCTTTGTCCTTGACTTAGTTGTGTTTTTTATCTAGTAATATCTGATTTAGTTCCTCTCGATCTCTTAAGATTCTTTCGTTATCATTCCTTTACAGTTTGTAATCCAGCTCTTAAATCTTTTATAGTTTGAAGCAGTTCAGAGAGTTGATTATTTAATTTCACATATATGTTATGTGGATTATTATGATGGGATCCATCTTCTGCAGATGCTTCTACTCCTTCCATTTTCTGCAAAATACAAATTTATATTTCTATATAGAAATAGTTTTAAAACATGATCAATATTTTTGTTTTCTTGTTTTGTATGCGAGTTGAGCCAATCTTCATGCCTAGAGTTTGGAAACTTGCTCTGATACCACATGTAACATATCCAAATTTCATAAATAAATAAATAAAATTAATTGAAGGTCTAACTGCAAATACATCATGTAAAGAATCCATAGTAATCTTTAACTTGCGCTTAGTGTTTTATCCATTGAACATAATGACTTAATTACGGAAAAATTTACCTCTACAACATATCATTAAATTGAACTAGTTTCCTTGTTGTAAAAGATGGTTGTACTTACTTATCGACAGTTAGGGTTGGCGTGAGTGCCTTGTTATGTTTTTAGATCACTTGTTAGTCCTATTAAATTCTAGGATAGGGGTTTTGCAGGTCTTACTTATCCCTTGGCTAGCACAAAAACCTACTTATAATTTTGCAAGTGTTTTATGGAGGAGGGATTGACTCACTTGGGTAACCCTTCAAAGATATATACTAAGACACAAAAGAAGTGCCCTAACTATACTATGCAAAACAACCATGACACTAACCAAAAATTCTAAGCTTACCTTGGAACAAGTATGTATGCATAAAGTAAATGTGGTGGTCTTTAAAACAATGACAAGGTGAAAAATATGATGGTGATCGAAACTATAGAGCTTGGGCATAATATTTAAACTTAAGTGTCTTTTAATGAAGCCACATGAAGGCTTATGGATTTCTATCTTGAAAAGCTTTAAGTTGCCTCAAAAAAACTTAAGGGTTTAACTTGCCTCTGCATCGAGTTGTTTTTTCTTTGCACTTTGAAAACTCTGCCTCTACACAATGTATTGAATAGTTAAAGAGTCGAGGCTCTTGGATTTCTCCTGGATTGTGACATACCCAAACTCTGTAATTTGAACCAACAGTTGTATCGAGTTGGCTCTCAACCAAAAACATTGGTTTCTTTGGCATAGTTCTATGGACTTGTCTGCAAGACCATCATTGCCATCATTGTCGCCTCTGCGTAGGGTAAGTTCCTTTTGGTTGCATTAATTTTCTTTGTTGTTTTAGTATATACTTTTAAATCTATTGTTTGACCTCTGCGCTGTTTTCTTGCAGGAGGTTCTGGTTGTGGTTGTTGAGTTTGGAAAAGGGCCGGTCTCCCTGGAGGTGGTATATGGTCTTGGTAAGACTTGATACCCTACCTTCCTTTCTCATTGTGTATTTGTGGGTGGGCCAGCGTTCCCATGGGTTGGAGTCATTTCCACGTTTTATTTCGTTGGAATTGGTAAACCCTCTTGTGGTTTTGCCTTATGGCATTTTATAGTTTGGTTGTTTTATTAAAAGAATTCTCTCCCTCAGACCATGGAGTCGAAAGGGAGCTGTAATGTAATGCAATGTCTAGTTTTACTATGGATTAGATCTCTTACATAGTTTTGTAAATGAAATGTTTAAGGTTGAAAAGAACCAGTTTTGTTGAGGTTTATAATCCTGCAATTTACTACATTTTTGTTGTGATATAAATGTTAGTCTTTAAATCTGGCTATATCGTTTGTATTTTGATTACTTCTATGATATTGTGGTTTATTTACTGTGTATGTTAAATAATAAAATTAAGGTCGTGAGGCCACTGTAATCTTGAAATCGTTTAAATAAATGCTATTGTGTTTATATATGAACTAGCAATTCATAGGTTGGATAAAGATGAAGCCGTAAGGCTGTTGCGTCCTTCATTTAAACGATACCAGTACTTACTCTACTAGAAATATGTATCTGGTTTATGATTCTTATGCAGTGCTTAACGTTTGAATTTATTCCATGAATTGTTATTTGTTGTTTGTTAATAGATTTACAGCTGAAAACTACTTATGGCCCACAACAAGGGTTGCGATCGGTTAAAGGCCTCTGGTTTATTTTCTATGAATATTCGGTTAAAATAATTTGAATTTACGCAAATCATGTATGAAAGTGTTTGTTAAAAGAGTTTACTATTTCTTTTGGTTATACTTAAACCCTCGTTGTAATAACAAAGGGCCTTTTGGCCATGAAAAGTTATAAAAATGATGTGCACACGGTTTGAACCCTTGATTTGTTCATTTCAGAACTGATTTGCTTATTAGGGGTTTTAGCATATTTACATACTTTTATACTATTAGTGTAATGAGGATTTCATTAAGGAAATATATTATGGATATTCATCTTTACAATTTTTTACAATTTAAACTTTGAAATAGTTAGTAAATTTGAATAACATTTATTTAATACTGTAATATTTTACTGTAGATATACATATAGTATTTAATAATAAAACTCTATTTAAATCGATTTCAAAGTGGTTTTGGAAGGAATCTCTAAACCATAGTTTAACTTCTATGGATGCCTAAGCCTTTCGAGTGCAATGATTGTGTTCTTTAAATTATAAAAGGGTTTTAGTACTGGATAATATTTTTAGGAACTTATACTTATAACTGTGTTCCTAAATCTCATTGTTGGAGAGAGTACTTTATAAATGCAAAAATATTGTATTATCCTAATAAAGCCTATCGACTATAATAGATGATAAGAGTTTACTTATTTAGGGTTTTGAACTCTCTTTAGAAAACTTGGTAATTTAATTTTTTTTTAAGATCTAACTTAAAGTAAGAACAAGATGAATCAAACTCATTGTTTTCTTAACAACAAATATAATAATTTATGAATGTAAAAGAAATGAAGTTTACAGAAAGTCAGTATAATAAACTCAGAAACTGTTTATAATATTATAGGTACACAACTACATTATTTCCTTTATAGAATAATTACTTTAAACTACATTTCTGCCTTTAAACTTTGTAAAAACTGTAGCATTCTTTATAAAATTATTATACATAAGAAAAATCTGTCTAACCTAATCTAATTCAATAATATTTAATAGTTTAGAAACATCCTTCATCATTCATAAAACCTTCAGATGTAGATATGGAATAAATTCATAGATAATTAAAAAAACATATTAGAACCTGAATAACTGTAGAAGGTGGACAAACGCCCAAATAAGATCTGTAACACCATGTTTTTACCTTGACTTTGGAGATTATTTTGACTAGACTTTGAGGGCATTCTATGAAGAATGACTCAAGTATTTATTAATTTGGTATTTAAAACTTTATTTGGACATGATATTGGGGGCATCTAGTTCGAGATGACCTGGACTTGGGTAAAACGATTAGCTACTAAAGAGATATGAACTAAACAAAATTGTCAGACTTATGGATTATATGATGAATGAATGAGAAATTATGTGAAGTTATCAAGCAAGAGTTAAATCCTATATTGTTGAATGATTGACAAATGTACTATGTAAGATGTACTCTGATGGTCTATCGAGTGTGACAGAAAAGACATGTACATGAACAAAAAGAGAGCATCAGTATGCAAAGACTTTGAAGAGAGTCAACGACTATGGAAGGTGATGCCAAACTTGTTTGTAATGTTATTAAATTTTGATATGTTTTGATGCACTGGCATGCATGGACTTTGAATGAATCAAGAAACCTTGACAGTTGAGTTCAGCGAATAATTTTGTTATGATTAAAATCTTATTTTATGAGATTTGATGCACAGGGTGTTATACGTGCAGGTGATGGAAGATGATTGCTAATCGACCCACATCAAATGACAAGGTTGAGAAATTATATGTGTAAGTCTAGCAACGGGTGATGCAATGAGCTTTGAATAGAGTGAGGAAAACTCCATCTCATCAGATGTGTGTACAATGAGGGTAGGCCGCGAGTTGGTCACTCACAAGAATTATATTGGGGGGCACGCAATAGGGATTCGACCCTATTCCCTAGGAGCCACCTGGCTCTTTGTAGGGTATGCGAACTGAGGAAAAATTGGCTTAGTCGTCATAACCAACTCCCTGCCTGTGGGAATTATCGGAAGGGCATGTTGGGAGCGTAGCGCCTTGATAATTCTGGCCACAACGAGAATGCGACAGTAATAAAACACCTAAATGAACTAAAAAGAAATAATAAAGATTGGTTCTAAAGAACATAAACATATCCGGATTTGTTAAATGAAATAAATAAATAATTATAACAATTAAAATAATTAAATATAAATAAACCTAATATAAATAATAATAATAATAAATAAAATAAAATAAAATAATAATAATAATAAATAAATAAAATAATAATAATAAAAGAATAAATAAATAAATATCATAAGTAAATACATGAACTAAATAAACTAAACTAAAGTAAACTTAAAACTAAGTAAAAGATAAGGTAAGATAACAAAATAAGGTTGAGTGAATAAAATAAACAAATAAAACAATTAAGTAAATAATCAGTGAAACTAAAGTGATGCATGGATGCATTGTTATTAACTAAATGGTTAGTAAAAAGAAGAAAATAAGGAAGAAAAATGGCCTTTTTCTCTTCTAGGTGCCATAGTGTGAGCACATGTTGATTTTGTGACTCAAGGGCGCTGCAGAAGAGTGTGGTGGCTACATAAGAGTGTGGTTGTCTGGCACTGTTTGCCGTTGCTAGTTGCATATTGTCATCTCCGTCGAGCTAGGGGTCCACGAGGAAGGAGAGTACCCATTAGGGGTATGGTAGGGAGGAAATAGTGGGTTATCAACTATTGTCAATCAGATCAGAGAATTAGTAGAACAAGTTGCGAAGTACCAACAAATATTAGTGAGCTTGTAGTTTTTTTTTGAGAAGAGTTTTGTTAACAAAAATCAATTTCCACAACATCCACAATTCTAGGCATGGTAAACATGTTTATTATGCTGTTTAGTTTCTTGTTTATATAATTTTATTTTTAAGCTAATTAATCTAAATTTTATATTCATGCACATTTGTGTTAAAATTTATTTTGGACCTAGTGGAGAGTCATTACAGCATAATTCAAATTCTCGGACCCAATGGCTGGTCATTTACTTGCTCTCATTATGGGTTAAAGGTTAAAGGATGAAAATTTTAAATCGATTAGTTAAAATGATGGTTGCTACTCTTCCATCTAAGATCTCCATGGAGAAAAAGCATTACAGCCATATGTAATAGAGTCTCTAGAATTTAGTTTGAGCATCTCGTTGTGTAGATCCGCCATACAATTTATTATTTATTCCATTCTTAAAATTTTACAGTGTAGATTTGTTCAAGATTAATGGATAGATCTAAAATATAATTGGTCTTTATATGTTATCGGCAGTTTAACCGGGTCGGACTTCTTGTGCTTATTTGTGTGGTTAAATGGTGGTTATAATTTTAAGAGTGAATGTATCTTTTAGTTCTGTTTTTTTTTAAATTATATGGGTATAGTTGTAAAAGCTAATCCAGAAAATGGTTTAACAACTCAGCAAACCAACTGTTCTACCGATTTACCAACCTAAAACCGACCATTACCAAACCTTTTGTCAGATCCGGATATAAATAAAACCTGTACATGGCCAACTTGCAAGATAGCAGCAGTTGACAGGCTACGACAGATATTCAAGGGGTAATTGGCTCAGTGGTCATAACCAACTCCCTGCCTGTGGGAATTATTGGAAGGGCATGCGTTTAAAAAGAAACTAATAAAGTCACACTGGCTTATCTGTATCCTTATTTCGAGTGTAGAGTACAAATTTCCTCCAAAGAACGAAGTCAACTATTCACTCTGCCAGATCAATTAGATGCAAGAAATCTACAATCGAGATACTTAAGGCGTGGTTCTTGCCATCCTTGAACCTCTGAATTTAAACAGAAAATAAAGCTGTGGTTATCCTCTGAAAATAAAGCTGTGGTTATCCTCAGCCAGCGTGTCTGTGTGGGCTCAATAAATTTTGGTCGCCCGCACAGTGTAACTTGCATTCTTACGAAATTGTTACGGTTAGGCCCTAGCTACTTTACAAACCCTTTTTCACATGTTGATTAATCATTGGTGATCTAGGTTACTTGATAACTGACATGGAATCGGTTGTATGAGGGGATTAATGGTCTGAGTGTTGAGCCAGATCCACGCTACATCCACGCTACATTCACCGGAATAAGTATGTGGATTTGTCAGTTGATTTCGGGTTGTTGAGATCTAAGTTGAGGAAAAGGGTACTCACGTTAGATTCGAAGTTCTGTGCTCATTGGAGGACTGGCCGTCACGAAAACATCCATAATATCCATGTCTACTAGCACGCCGATAATTAAACACTTGGAGAGCCGCATTCTTCTCGTGTCTTGGATTTCAATCACTGAGATTAAACATATGACTCGGGGCACGCGGTAAGCTACTCGTTCAGAGAGAAATTATGCTGACAGTAAGGTATTTGTACCTGCCTGATAACTAATGATGGTAACTGTTAGAAGCCGCGAGCCTCGCTCTACATCGTGTAGCGGCGTCCACCCTTCATTATTCGAAAGAGTGATAATACCTAGACTCAAACACTACCCCTTTAGCCACGACCTGCTGCGGATTGTCTGAGAACAAACTACAACGAGTACGTACACCACAAGAAGAGCCTCTCAGAAAGATTATGCTGTGGGCCATTAGGAATCTTCAATCATCCAGGGCGTGTAGGAAAAATGCAGCAGAGGGTGGCGGAGTATTTGAAGCAAAGAACTAGGCAGGGAAGCGATAATTTAGAATCCAAGGAGAGCAGCTGTGGCACAAACACTCTGGGCAATTCGAACCCGAAACCCCTCTGGGATCTCACGAATTTTGTTCTCAGAACAAGCTATAGTGTCAAACCTAACCTTAAACCCACTAATTGTTAAAGGGATATAGTTGTTAGTGGTATCTGCATTAATGGAATTATGACCTTGTCACCAATTATTGGCGTTTTGTTCTCTAAATTTATGTTTTGCATTACATTACTTCTTGAAAGTTGAAAGAGACCAGTGTATCCATACTTGACAACCATGTAAAACATTCGCATTCAAGATTGTTGGACGTGTTGTGCAGAATGGTAGGTCTGTGGGCTCTACACGATGCTTTCGTTGACAGTTGGACTTAACCTAGTCGTCTGCCCACTTAACAACTCGTCGATATGACTGAAAGATCCTGTAGATCGATAGTTTCTCGATCTAGAATCTTAAGGTTTACCGAGTGACTTTCGACTAAAATAGTGTGAACTAGATACGCATACTGTAGAAGGGGTCTTTTTTATTTTGGATTCCGTGGAGTGTCGTTGTCGTTACATAGACAGGGAGGGAGTTAAGTTTGGTTCTTAGTTATGTAGCCATGAGGTGTAGATTAGTTGGTTTTTATAAGGTTTGGTGGAGGTTTCATGTTTAAACTTCATGGTGAAGAGTTAAGTTTGTGAGTCCAAGTTATTTTTCTTTTTAAAGACCTAAAAGTGCTGCCTCCTTAACTGCCTTGTCCCTACCGTCAACCTGGCACATCGATTTCCATGTTAAAAATAAAATAAAATAAAAATGCCACTACTCTAGTTTGCAATTATTCCCTATTTTGCATTGCTCCACTGTAATTGTCATACCGTTGCTTATGTTTGTTGACGTGAGTCTGATGTACAAGATTTGATACCTCGACTTGTTTCTAGTAACTTTCTCTTCGTTGCTACGCGTCGATCCAGGTCTGATGGATCAGGGTGATATTTCATTACAGTCAAACGATTGCATGGAACCTCATACCTAGCCATCCATATTTTTTAAAATAAAACTACGATCGAACATTTGCATACACTATACAGTCAAATGTTTAGTGAGTTTTTATTTAAATGTTGCAGTTTGTCATAGTTTGTTTGACCTTTGTGGATGTGCTTCACCCAACAAAAAAAAATGTAACTAATTACCTCAGATTTGAATGGAAAACCGATAATTGTCTGAGATTTTGTTTCACCGGAGATTTTATGTGTAAAAAGTTGCATGCATGAGTTTAATTTTGTTGATAAACGTTTTGATTTGGGAGAGACAATTATCCTGCAGCTGGGTATCTTCCCAGACCAAAGAAAAAATCAGACATTTAGAATAATTTGCAGATAAATACATAGCGTGAAGTAATTATTCCCGGTTGACTAAACGTTGTGCATATTTGAAATTTCAGACGTAAATTGTTTAAATTGCAGTAAAGTTGATGTGTAACTCCAGTTTGTTTGATTATGTGCATTATTTAATTATACAATAAAATCCCTTCAAACTGTTAGAGTTAGGTATCTATCGGTTATATTAATAAATGAAAGAGAAATGGCTAAATAAAACCCGGTAGGCAGAATTAACTATAGATATTCGTCTTGCAATATTGATCTTTTGCATATTTAAATTATTTATTTATATAGATCTTGGTCATTCTGAATTAGAATTAGGGATTGAGTTTAAAATTTATAAAAATATCGAAGTTGAAAGGGGAAATAAAGTGTTAATGGTTTATCTGTATAGTTGAAATTTACTAATTTAGAGAATGCGACTCTTAAATAAGTGCTATTTATATCAATGTAATTGAAAATGGAAAGTTTTTTATTTTTAAATGTACATTTGCCCATGTAAGAGAATGAAAATGGATATATATATATATAATGATAAAATTGAAGTTAAAATTTTTAGTAGAATTATTAGATATATCATATTATATTTGAGGCTAACCTCGAAGGTATATTTAAATAACTCTAACCGGATTTGAAAGGGTGCGATGTTCTATATATATTGAAAATAAGTCTGGAAAACTTAGGAAAAATATTTATGTTTAAAATATATATAATCATGGAAAGAACATATAGGTTTAAAAAGGTTTGTACTTTTAAAAAGATTTGTAAATATGGCATTAAAATGTGGGTGATTTATTATGGTTACCATCACGTTGATTCACGATGCAATATGAACTTATAGATTAGTATTTATAATGACAAGTGTTGAATTAAATAATTACATTAATGATCCTTTAGAGGACAATGTCCATGAAAATGTTACGGTTAATACTAATTGAAGTTTTAATTAGATGCAATTCCCGAATTTGAATGTTTTGGTTGGTTATACGGTGGTTCCACATGTCGAGAATGTTTAGTGGAGTACAATGTTGTATAGTATTAATAAGTAGGTATGTATTAGTTGATTAGTGTGTGAGATTTAATATATATATATAAGGGTTATTGTGACAAGAATAATATCAAGGATATGTGCAGTTTGAATGATGTTCAAATGTTTAGTATGTTAAGATAGAAAACTAAAATTACTCGTATCTAAAGGGTAGGAATAACTTGTGAGTAAGAAGTTAAGAATAAAGTGTATAAAACTTCACTAGTGTGTGCATATAGGCATATGGACTTAAAGTTTTTTAAAGATGGAAATTTTCACTTTCTTGGATTGTCCATAGTGAGGAACGAATGAGTTTGGTAAATTTACTAAATGAAAAAATGTTGATTAGTTTTAACTAACAATACACCAAAAGGTTCTTCTTGTCGAGATTGTCACAGAATGTCGAGAGGGTGAAACAGACTCGAATTTGGAAAACGAGATATTGATGTGACTAGGGTGATAGCCTGAACATCATGACACTAATTTGGACAAATAATGACTTAGTTCATAAAAATGAAAGACTACAAATATGGCAGAACCATGTCATAATAAATGGAGAAATTATAACTTGGAAAACTCGTCAAAAAGGTCAAGAAAATCCATTTTTGGTGAAACAAAGTATGGATGCAATCAACATGATGAAATGAACACATTAATGCTAACCTCGTCACACAAGGAAACCTTAATGAAATGGAAACTAGTTCTTATGACGAGACTCAATGAGATTAAAATGTAATAAGTATGTGATTTGGAAATTATGTCGAAGGGATCATATGATAACGGGAATGATGAAATGAGGTAACGACATGATGAGATCATTGACCTAGATACAAGGGTAGTGATGAAGGTAATAGGAGATAACTTTTGTTATGTTCACCTAAATCACTAAATTTTGACACTCATAAATCGTATCAAATTAAGAATCAATTTTATTAAAAACTTATGGTTTGGAAGTAGTTGTATGGGAGTTATGAGTGAACGTATACATTAATTTTTGGACTATGTGATAGTCTCTTTTGATTTGATAATTCATATTATAACTTACCAATATATATTTTATTGAAGATTGTATGATGTTTATCTCCTTGCTGTGGAGAAGAGGATAACCGAATAGATTTGAATTCCTACTTGGATTTTGTTGTGTTAAATTTGATTGAGTACCTATTATGTTGCTAGGAATGCAATATATCTTATAGTTAATTCAATATCCCGAGTCTTTATGGATGACTAGTATGTGATGCAAATCTAAGTAAGCATTGAAAATTATTGGGGAAACATTAGTGGGTTTATATTAAGTAAAATTAATGTTGAAATATTGAGAATGCGATGGAAACTTGTTAGGTGAAACATGAAGTCAATGATGGTAGCATACCTAGTGCTTATGGCCATGATCTATTGATGAAAATGTAGTAGAATAGGATAAAGATGAGAATGTGAAAAGAAAGCGAAACTAGAATTTGAATATACAATAAGAAGTGACTTAGAGATGAAGTTTCCTAAACTAGAGGGAGTATGTAATGCCCCACTCAAGGGTAGGCAAGGTGATTGAATAAAATCATTTTGTAATATAAATAGATGTGATGATTGGATACGAAAGTATAATGGTTAGTATCCTTGGGTAAATTGGCATGGTAGGACTCATGTGTGAGGATCTAATATCAAGGATGGATATAGTCCCAATATTGCGACCTAAGAGGACGAATTGAAAATATATAGACAATATCCATACGTATTCTAGAACTTCAGGATGAAGTTTCCTGAAGTGGGGGTGTATGTAACACCTTGTTTTTATCTTGACTTTGGAGATTATTTTGACTAGACTTTGAGGGCATTCTATGAAGAATGAACCGACTATTTATTAATTTGGTATTTAAATATTTATTTGGACATGTTATTGAGGGCATCTGGTTTGAGATGACCCGGACTTGGGTAAAACGATTAGCTACTGAAGAGATATGAACTAAACAAATTTGTCTGACTTATGGATTATATGATGAATGAATGAGAAATTATGTGAAGTTATCAAGCAAGAGTTAAACTCTATATTGTTGAATGATTGACAAATTTACTATGCAACATGTACTCTGATGGTCTGTCGAGTGTGACAGGAAAGACAGGTACATGAACAGAAAGAGAGAATGAGTATGCAAAGAATCTAAGAGAGTCAATGATTATGGCAGGGGATANCATGTACTCTGATGGTCTGTCGAGTGTGACAGGAAAGACAGGTACATGAACAGAAAGAGAGAATGAGTATGCAAAGAATCTAAGAGAGTCAATGATTATGGCAGGTGATACCAAACTTGTTTGTAATGTTATTAAATTTTGATATGTTTTGATGCACTGGCATGCTTGGACTCTGAATGAGTCAGGAAAAATCGACAATTGAGGTCAACGAATAATTATGTTATGATTAAAATCTTATTTTATGAGATTTGATGCACAGGGTGTTATATGTGCAAGTGATGGGAGATGATTTCCAATCGACCCACATCAAGTGACAGGGCTAAGAAATTAAATGTGTAAGTCTAGCAACCTGTGGCGCGATGAGCTTTGAATAGAGTGAGGAAAACTCCAGCTCATCAGATGAGCGTGTCGTAGGGTAGGCCACGAGTTGGTCACTCTCAAGGATTATATCGGGGGGGCGTGTAATAGGGATTCAGCCCTATTCCCCGGGAACCACTTGGCTCTTCGTGGGGTAGGTGAACTAAGGTAGCATTGGCTCAGTCGTCATAACCAACTCCCTGCCTGCGAGAATTATCAGAAGGACATGCTGGGAGCATAGTGCCTTGATAATTTTGGCTGTGACGAGAATGCGATGGTAATAAAATACCTAAATGAACTAAAGAGAAATAATAAAAATTGGTCTTAAAGAACATAAACATATCCAGATTTGTTAAATGAAATAAATAAATAATAGCAACTAAAATAATTAAATATAAATAAACCTAATATAAATAATACTAGAATAAATAAATAAAACAATAATAATAAAGGAATAAATAAATAAATATCATAAGTAAATAAATGAACTAAACTAAACTAAACTAAACTTAAAACTAAGTAAAAGATAACCTAAGATAACAAAATAAGGTTGAGTGATTAAAATAAACAAATAAAACAATTAAGTAAAGAATCAATTAAACTAAAATGATGCATGGATGCATTGTTATTAATGAAAGGGTTAATAAAAAGAGGAAAATGAGGAAGAGAAAGGGCCTTTTTCTCTTCCGGGTGCCATAGATGCCATAGTGTGAGCATAGATCGATTTTGTGACTCCGAGGCGACTGCAGAAAAGTGTGGTTGAATACAATGTGAGCGATGTTGGGAGCCTACTAGTAGCAGTCTGGCTTTGTATTACCGTTTATAGCCACATATTGTCATCTCCGTCGAGCTCTGGGGTCCAGTGGAAGGAGAGTACCTGTTAGGGTATGGTAGGGAGGAAACCAGTGGGTTGTCAATGATTGTTAATTTGTCTGAAGCGTTCAATGAAGAATCAGTAGAACAAGTTGCTGAGTACCAACATATATTAGTGATCTTGCAGGAATTTTGTTTCGACGAGAGTTTTGTGAATAAAAATTGGCTTCGAAAACATCCACAATTTTTGGCATGGTAAACAGGTCAGATTTATTATGTTGTTTAGTTTCTTGTTTATTTAAAACAAGATTTTGTAGCTAATTGATCTAAATTTTATATTCATGCATATTAGTGTTAGAATTTATTTTGGACCCCATGGAGGGTCGTTACAAGATCGTCCCTCCCAACTGTCTCCTGAAAGTAGCCAAGATGACTTGCTTTGGGACCCCCGAGCCTGTTCATTGAACCACCAGGATGAATATGCTGTGTAACAAACCACACAGAAATATCTGCAACTTAGAAAACTCACTAGCAAACTTAACTCTCAGCAATCTCACTTTAGCTATCCCCTCATCGAATTCCTCTTTTGTGCCTGAATTTTTAGTTTACAATAATTCACAAGGCTGTAATCACTTGGAATAGAATGTAATGAGTTTCCTGCTCTTAGAAACATCAAAGGTAAAAAATAGTTCATGGAGTCCAAAGAGTCCGCAGAGGGACAGGGAAGGCCATAAATGTGTGATCTACCATGTGTGGTAAAATCAGCTATAACAAGTCCCCCTCCCACTCTCTATATCTTTCATTAAACCTCCTTCTCTCTCTCACTCTCTCTCTCTCTCACACACACACACACATAGAACACGTCACCCATCCTTGCCTATAACGATCGAACATGTTGTACCTCAAATGAACATCTATAGGGTGAGCGAATCCATTGTATGTTTTACAGTAACAATACAAATTTTAGAGGGATACTGGTGCTCCATCTATCTTTTATTGACCAAGGGATTGAGGTCATGTGTTATTGATAATGGTGTTATTTACCATGTGTTATTGACCATGGTCGCCACTATTTCTACTGTCATGGCCATGGTCGCTACTTTTGCTACTATTGTGCTAGGGCTTGAGGCCATGTGTTATTGACCATGGTCGCCACTAAACCTTTGTTAAACATTGACACCCATCCTTGGTCAATATTGGAGGCCTCTCTTACCCTCCACTAGCCATAGGTAAGGAGCCTAAGACCTCATAATGGAAACCATGGGCCTAAGAAGAAAGTAGCAGTGAAGACTATATTGTAAAAATGCTCGTACATGTGTGAATACCAAGACATTGTTGAAGAACGTTAGTCATTAAATGGGATAAAAGTTAGTCAGTTAATGCTGTAAATGTTAGGCATCAACACACACATGTGTTTATGCGCATACGCGTAGACACGCATGCACACTTCTATACACACGTGCACGCTCTTAGACACGCGTGAGCACACATGTTGCTAGTTAAAAAAAATAGAGATCTTCTTTCCCAGGTTTGCTACAGATTTTCATGGGTTTTCTACCACTGTTCGCATGTTTTGTGCTCCTGAACTTTGCAGTTTGGCTCACACTCAATCATGAATTGGTGACTCTTTGATCTATTGGATAGAATATCACTCTTGGAATCTAACAAACATCTTCAGTGGTCTTGGAAGTTACTGGATAGATTCAAACTACGAGTTTTCATTGCAAGAAGAGGTCTTTTTGAATAGGTATGGTGAATTGTAAATAATTGTTTTCATTCACAAGATTTGAGATCATTTCATTGATTTATGTTTTATCATATGCCTACAAAAATTTCATACTCTTATCTCTTATTTTTTATCATATCTCTTGAGACTCTTATCTATTATGTTTTATGTTTTATCATATGCATATATGAAGTTATCTCTTGAGACTCTTCAATTTGGAAAAAAAACCTTTGAAGCAATCATGGGAGAGGGTCCATCTTGAATAGTTCACCAAGTTGTCCATATTATCTATACAATATGAAGTATGAAATGTAGACCAATAATGATTTGCACATGAATATATTTTGATTTCCCACAAGGATGGCATAGATGAGGTTCTCTCTTGAGACTCTTCAATTTGTATAAAAACCTTGGAAGCAATCATGGGAGGGAGTCCATATTGAATAGTTCACCAACTTGTCCATGCTCTCCTCTTCATGCTACATTTATCATAACATGCATTTTATCTTGACATCGTGTTATAGCGGATTTCACCACTCCAGGTGAATCACACTTTGTATGGCCTTCTCCTGTCCCGCTGTAGACTCTTTAGACCCCATAGACCATCTTTTATCCTTTGATGTTTCCTTGATCATCCCTAAAACTATATGAAAAATGATATACGCGGATTTTTACCCGATAACCGCGTACATATGCGGGTTTGACCCATATAACCGCGTACATCGGGATGTGTGCATAATCCAAATCCTTTTGGAGTTTTCCTTGACATGGATCCGACTCATTCGACTCATGGACTTCCATATGCCTTGAGATCGCTCGGATTCGACCCTTCATTATCCCTTGTGAAGCTATATAAGGAACCCCTTGGTACATTGAAGGTATATAGAGAGATTGAGA
>LPNX010394789.1:122210-191043 GCA_001517045.1 Pseudotsuga menziesii | reverse complement strand
AGGGAGAAAATGAGGGTTACAAGGATATAGGGAGAGGGGGAAGGAGAGAGATATAGGGGGTGGGGAGAGGGGGATAGGGGAGGAGAAGGAATATAGGTGGAAGGAGATGGGGAGAGAAGGGGGAGATGGATGGATGGAGGGATGGGGAGGGGGAGGGAGAGAGAGGGATATATATGAAGAGATAGGGAGAGATAGGTAGATATGGATAGAGATAGGGAGAGAGAGGGAGGAGAGATATAGAGGGAGGTGGGTAGGGAGGGAGTTTGATGGGGGAGAGGGATGGAGGGAAATATGGAGAGAGAGGGGGTGGGGGAAAGGGGATAGAGAGAGGGGAGGAGGGAGGTAGGAATAAATGGGGGAGATGGGAGCAAGAGAGAGATTGATATGAAGAGAGTGGGAAAGTGAGAGGGAGATGGAGAGAGGGGAAGAGTGTAAGAGAGAGAGGTGGATAGGGAGAGCGACAGGGGGAGAGGGAGAGAAAGAGTGGGAGAGAGAAGGATGAGTCAAAAATAAAGATGAGGTGGGATCCTACTAATATGGGAGGTGAGTGACATCCATCCTAAATGAAAGGTATAAAATTCCATGAGAGACTTCTCAAAACTTCTATTTTTTCCCTTTGTATAGGAATCGGAGAGTGGGAAAGTGAGAGGGAGATGGAGAGAGGGGGAGAGTGTAAGAGAGAGAGAGGTGGATAGGGGGAGTGACAGGGGGAGAGGGAGAGAAAGAGTTGGAGAGAGAAGGATGAGTCAAAAATAAATATGAGGTGGGATCCTAATAAGATGGGAGGTGAGTAAAATCTACCCTAAATGGAAGGTATAAACTTCCATGAGAGAATTCTCAAAACTTCTCTTTTTTCCCTTTGTATTGGCACTGACGCACCCTATACACAAACAAAGTGCATTGGGGAAACACCCTATAGTGATGTAAATTGTAGAAATGGGGGGTGACACACCTTGTTAGAGAGAAAAAGGGGTCACCCTCTCAAAACAAGTTTTTTTTAAAGGGAAATGATCTCATAACTCATCTTCTAAAGAGTTTTGGCCAAGAACTTTAGGGATCAAGGAAAGGAAAAGGTGTACATGGTTCATGATCATGGTGAGGATGAAAATTTTGTGTAATACATTTCCCTTGAAATTATTAATATATAGTAATGGGATAGGGGAAATACATCAATGGATAAAGGATAAAGGATAAGCAAAAGGAACCATTGGTTGGAAACCTCTCAACAACAAATAAGGACTTTCTTGTAGTATAATAATCTATCATCCCAATGAATCAAAACATGGTTGTCGACCAATACATTATAGATCCATGAAAGTACTTAAATAGGATATGACCACTGACATATAATGTGGATATGTACCTAAAATAATCATGGACAAATCATGGCTATGGAAATACAAAGTGGATCCATGATGAAATAATAGCGCAGCCACAACCAATACAAAGTGGATCTATGTGATAGTACAATAATGAAGACAATATCATCACAACCTAGGTAAATTACATGATCCCTAGGGTCTTCAACCCAAACCCAAAAAATGATACAATTATATCCATGTGATTAAAAGGAGTTGAAGTTAAACATGGTAGAAACCACTTGATTACTAGTTAATAATGTAAACTGATAACAAATGCAATGGAAATCACCAATGATGAAAATGATTCCCAAGGTATCCTAGTACATTCCAATGAAAGTGAATAGATGAGACGGAGTTGAACATTCATGGAATCATTTGATCAGAGGTCAATTATGTAAACCTACTTTCAAAAGCGAGGAAACCTACCTTTGAGGTATGCAGGCTCCAAGGTACTGACTAGTTTCTAATTCTAATAGCTAGATGATGTCCTGATGTCGACAGGAATATACTGAATGAAGGAGGGCCATAATATATCCCACATCATTGACATGAAAAAATAGGAAACTAATGTAATATGGTAGATCAAATGAGCGTGAACTGACACAAAGGTGTAATGGTGAACATAAGAGACTATTTCAAGGACGAATGACATAATAGAAGGATTTATGGCTGCAAAGGTTGATTCCAGCAAAATAATTCCCTTAAACATGTAACGATGTGACAAGTTACTTGGAAGCATTGAATTAACAAGTCAAATCCCAAGAAATAATAAAACAAATGAGGTATTCTTTGGATGACCCAAAGGATTAATATGACACAAGGAAAATTTGAATACCCAACTGTTTGAATAAGATACAGATAGGTTCCATGTTTAAGGGTAACTTTAATATCCCATTAATACATATTAAATATATATTCATATTCCCTTAATTTCCCCATCATGATGGATGAGTGCCTATTTTCTTTTTAACTAGATGGAAGAGGGTAACAAATGCTTGATGTAGCTCATCATGGATGAGTCCAATATCACATGTTTTACTAACCTGAGAAAGGAAGGGTCCAATCCCAAAGGGAATTTCAATGTGTAATTTTACAAGTCCAAAGAAATAAAACTCAGTGGTTTTTCATGTTTAAAGAGTCTGAAAATACTAAAGAAGACTCCAAAGTGAACTTTTTCATCAATTTAGTCTCTAAGGCCTGAAAAAAGTGTAAAATAATACCTAGGAGGACTCTTCTAGTTATGATGAACTAGAGTACACATGTTTCATAATTAGTCTAAACAATCTGAAAAGGGGGTAAACTATCAGCAAATAGATGACCTTTCAAATACTTTTACTCACGTGAAAGAAACAAGTTTGCTTAGTAATCTTTTCCTATTTAGAGAGTCCGAAAAGAGATTAAAGATAAATCCAAGGGACTTGCTTTTTCATAATAATTTTTTAACAAGAACAAAAACATAATAAAAATATACTCAACACCTTTTTACTTGGTTTTTAATGAGCATTACTATGGTACCAAAAGCACTCAGAACCCTTTTCATGTTTGAAACCAGAGCATGAAAAAGCCATAGCGTAAGATCAAACCACTTTTTATGTTTTAACCTGAGCACATAAAATGAAAAATAATTTCAAATAATTAGCTTCATTTTTAATGATCTTGAAGGAGAAAATGAACTATGCTTGAAGCCGATTTTCAATTTTTAAAGATATTAAAATGGAGAGAATCTATGCTCTGTATGATTCCTATTGGTGGAACCCCCCCAACATGATTTCCATAGGTCAGTTTTCACATGCCCCAGTTTTGTAAAAACAATTTTATATTATTTGAGGAATAATGTGTTAAATTTTATGCTAAGTTGTAATTGATGACCGAGTGGGGTCAAGGATATTTAATGTAAATTCAGAATATTTTATTTATAAATAAATAAATGTGGAGACAACAGCTTAGGAGAGATGTTAAAAGAGTGTTTACTGGTCAAATTGGTGGAGGATACTGGGTGGAGAGCAAGCTGACATGTGGCAGCATCCTCAAACCACTTCCAACTATTGCAGGAAACATCCTCCCTACATTTGTGGTCATGATTCCCCAAGAAAGTGGAATAGAGTAGGTGGCTCAATTAATGAAATTTGACCCAAAAGACCTAGGAAATCTTTATAAAAATTCCCATTGAAGAGAGCTGAGGCTGCTCATTCTAGAGAAGTGATCATTCAGGGTGAATGAATCTACTTCAGAGAAATTCAATGGAAGGGAAAACTAGAAAGTGTTTGAGGGGATAACTGTTGATTGATCTAGTTGCAGCTTTTAAGTTGAAGATCATACCACTGAGAGTAGAGTGTTTCACTGAGGTATTGAACTAGTTAGTTGACAGAGGGTTTTATTGTTTCCTTTCTCCACCCAGTTATCAACCAATAAGACTAGGAACAGGCTAAGGGGTCCCAAGGAAGCATTGTTTGAGCACTCTCCAGGAGATTGGTAGGGAGGAATGGCCTCCTAAAGCTGTTGTCATCTTGTCCTCAATAGGTTCTATGTTATTTTGTTTTACTGTTTTAGTTAAATAAATATTAGTTTAAATGCTATGTGAATGTTAAAAGTTTAGAGTTTGTGAAATGCTAGATTTATTATTCTTATTAGATTTTTATAGAAATGAAATTTGTTTAGAGATTAGTGAAATAGAAAGAAAATAAATTTATACACTGTGTTTTTCCACACCTGGAAACCAGGTCGTACTCTAGCACAGTTAGAATACTTTAAGTAGATGAAAGAATTCTTAAGAGAATGAAAATAGTAGATAGGATCTTGTATCTGTAGATACCATAGTAAATTTATTACAATGTTTAAAATGTTGGGAAAAACAGTGTTATGTGTCATGTGTGTTTACTGTTTTACTAAGTATAACTAATAAAAATGCAAGAAAAGAAATAGTAACTACACTAGAGTTACAGTAATGGTATACTGATACAAATAAAAGTTTATAGAAAATAACCGCTAAGGATATAAACAAGTTATTAACCAAGCAGTATTTCTTTTAAAACTAATCCTAAATCTTAAAACTATTATTTAATAAAAATCAAATTAGGGTTATATATATAAACCCTTATTTTATGAAAAATAAATAGAGTTCCAAGGTTAACCATCTATTCTTTACAGATTTTTGAATAACTGTAATCTATAGAATAGTAAATGAAATAAATGTAAATATAAATATTAAATGAAATAAAACTGAGAATTACATATTTAGGAACTATTTATTATTTTATAGAACAGGCTTATAACCTTTGAAAATAAACTAAGGTCGAAACCCTTTTCAACTAAACTCTTCAAGTATAAGTTAATCTATATCTAGTTACATTGTTAACTAATATTTAAAATTTAAAAGGGAACTGTAACTATGCATTAGATTGAATACAGTATTCTTGTTCTTAAAACTTTAAAATGTATTTACAACCTCTTTTAAAATTAAATACTTCATTAACAGGTTAATAAATAATAATACACATGTAATAGTGAAAACTAAAGCAAACCACAAACAATGCCCAAGTAATAATTTAGTTAAGAATACATTTACACAAGGGTTTTATTTTCATTAAACCCTAACTATATTTTCTGGATTGATAAGAATAAAATTAATAAATTTACATTATGACTCTTCCACAGTCTTCATATTAATATTATTTACTTATAAATGTATCATAAACAATAAATTTATTCATTGACAGTTGAAGAAGGAAAAACCCTATTTTACAGTATCATTATTTATAGGTTAACGAAATCATAACAACCCGAGACAGAGATCAAGTTTAACAAAATTTTTATTTTTAAAACCAAATGTAATACATTGTCAAGCCGTAAGGATGAATCCTAAATTAAAAACCAAATACATATCACAGCTCAAAGGCCAGTATTACCCAACATAACAGCAAGGGTTTGCACATAAAAACTGGAAAGCAACATCATATTAAGATATATTAACTAACGAGAAACCAAAACAAGCTTCCAAGCACTATATTTCCTCCTTCAACAACCCTCATTGCAAGTAGGGTAAAACCTAGTTTGAAATCAGGGCTTACCGGTTGCGGCCATGAGTCCACAGAAGCTGGCCGTTGTTTTCCTCTTCACTGAATTTTTGAGTTGTCATGGGTTTCGATAACAAACACATTATCGAGCATTAGCACAAAGCTCAGTTTCTAAACTTAAAACCCTAGATGTATTAAATAACTTAACAAAGAATTTGCATAATGAATATTGGAGTTGTCTTTACCTGTAAGCAAGAAGAGATCTTGAGCAACGATGAAGCTGTCACCAGCTTAAGTAATTTACACAGATAAGGACATAAATACCGACACTAACCCTGGAGTCAAGATAGTTTCAACGAGATCAAGCTTCATAAATCCGTGACAAGCCACGAGTATAACAGAACTGAAAATATGGACAGGCCAAGAGCAAGACACAAAACAAATAACCACTCACGCAGTAAGGTTACAACAAGGAAGTTCTAGAGCCTAATACTGAGAAATGAAACTACTGCAACAACAAACACAAGCCATGGAGCAAGAAATCAAAGGAGCAACCTCTCATGGCTGCCAAGAAAAATACACAGAGCAGCCCCTAGGCCAGAGAAACCCTTGGAGACAAATGATAGGTGAATAGGGTTTCCAATCTTTTAAGTCACCAATGAATGGATGAGAGCAGACCACGTGCCCTCCAAATATTTCAATCACACATGGGTATTGTCTATAGTCATCTGCCTATTCCAATCATGCAATTATTATTACAATGATATATAAATGAACTATGGACACGACTATGGAGTGTGTATATATATAATTTCACCAATGATAACATAAAAACTATATCATTGTAATCAAAATTTTCGAGGGTTGTGATATTGGTTAACAATGATTTCATAACATTGACCTTAGAGTAAGGATATAACAACCTTACCATTGGAACAATCCCAAACTCGACCATATAATAAAGTATTTCCAAATAACAATTTGTGTGTACACTTTGCAAAATGACGTTAAAATAATTACATATTATATTCAAGTTCAAACTATATTATTTGAAACCAATGGTTTAGGGTTAGTTATAATATATGTTGTTTGACTATAAAAGTAAAGGTATTTAAAGCATAACAAATAAACAACCACAACGCTTGACCTTGGTGTAAGATTTTACAAATAAAATTTTGTATACTCAACTTGTCAATAACAATATTAATGGATCCTATCATTATTTGCAAAGACAGTTTGTGATTGTTTAAGTTTACTTGGTTCTAGCATAGTATAATAATCGTTGTCATATAGTTTCACTTGATGTAGACCTCAGATTAGGAGTTCTAGGTAGTAAAATCTACCATGGCATTTATTATAAACTACAACTTATTATAAGTGAGACAACATGTTAATAATAATTTTACTATGGATTAAACCATGCACAAGCTTTATAATTATAGGAATAACATTGATAATGTATTTACCTGTGACCTAGAATTATGAAAGTGATGGTAGGTAGTATTACATCTTAAGATGATGCATCTAGTTACAATAACCAAACTCATAATGTCATAGAAATTTCCAGGTATTAAGATCTCTACAGGATGCAAGTAACAATCAGATTAGTACATTATAAAATAATGTGGTATTGTACGTTGTTACATTAATACATGCAGCAAGGCGATAATGTAAGTACTGAAGTTTATAACTTAATGATGATCATATTTACATACAAGCTACAGGTTGATAAATTCCATGGCTAGTAAGATAGGGACAAAATGAAAAACATGTACTCTATTGGAAATCTTTACCTTCGAATTTGACAGAAATACTTTCATGAATCAAAGACAGTCACTTTACCTCATAGAGCTTGTTTTTTAATAATCAGTTTATTTACTAGCATATTAACATGCAACAGATATACTTCTTGCTACCTTATGAATTAAACTTCTACTTGATCGATCGTTATCTATTGAACCTGTAAGAACCAGCAGTCCATCTGGGTTAGCATAATGCTAAGTAAGCCCAAGTTTTCAAAGATAGATTTCACCTACTTGCCAAAAAAAAAAATAACATTATTAGTAGAGCTAAAAGAAATCTGGTTGCAGGTCATTCTTATACACTTTATGAAAACGAAATTTGTATTAGTTATTGTGTTATGAAACTAATTAATATCAATTGTTAAACTGTTTCATTTTCTGCTAAGCCGCTAGTATTTATTAAACTACGACTTTAGACATTTTATGTTACATTAAAAATTTTAATTTTTTGTGAAAATTCGGGGTTATGACATGTGGTATCAGAGCACAAGGTTTAAACACTAGGCCTTGATGAAGCTCAACTTGCTTATATGAAATAGTGTATTAAATCATTTTGTTGATGTTATTTTCTTTTAATGTTATTCAACAGAGAATTTTGTTTCTGAGTTTAACAATAGGTATGGAAAGACTGGAGGAATATGCAGAAGAGGAATCTCCCTTTACTGAACAAGAAAACTTACAAAGAGACCCTATACAAGAAGACACAACCACTAATTCCTTAGACTTTTACAAACAATAAAAGAATTAAAATCTGAAATGGAATCTGTTAAAAAAAAAATGAGAGGATTCTGAGAGCTCATGAGGAGTTGAATAAGATCCTAACAGAAATATTTCAAACTGAGGGGAGGGGTAAAAGAGATGATTCAGAAGATATAAGTTACCAACATAAGTATAAAAAGATTAAACAGACTAAAAATGAAAGTAGCTCATCTTCCGAAGTGTTTGGTGATCAACGTAATTTTCATTCTACTAGTGATAGTAGTGAGGATAACCACTAAAAAAGAAAGAGAAAATATAAACCATATGAAGAAATTTTTGGAGAGTTTAAAAAGATCAAACCGCCAACCTTTAATGGGGAAACTGAGAAGGGGGAGGAAGCGGAATCCCGATTATCTGAGATGAATAAGTACTTCCAGATATATAACTATTCTAACCAATTAAAGGCTAGAATGGCTATCTATAATCTTTTAGGAAAAGCTGATATATGGTGGCAAGATTTAAAGAGAGTGAAAGCAATAAAAGAGAAGAACATAAACTGGAATACCTTCAAGAAGTACTTTAAAAAGAAATTTTTATCTGAACAGTACTATGAATAAAGAGCTAAAGAATTCTATGAGCTTAAACTAGGTACCATGACTATGAAAGATTTGAACAGTAAGTTTTAAGTATGCTTAGGTATGTACCATACCTTGTAGGTGAAAAACCAAAGATACAATGATTTCTTAGCTGTCTACCTTATCACATAAAGGATAGGATTGAATATGACAATCCTAAAACTCTAGAAGAAGCTATGATGAAAGCTAATTTCTGTTATGAACAAAATAGGAAAAAGGAGAGTATGGCCAATTGGAAGGCCAAAATGAATAATAATTATGATCAAAAGAAGAAACAGTTTGTGCCCAATTGGAATTCTAAAAATAATAAGTCTAGAAATGTTTCTAATAAGAATTTCCAAGGGAATAAGAATAATTTACCAAACAATCAGAACAATCAAAAGAGTAAAGAGTCTGCTAATAGTCATGGTAATTACACGAAAAAATTTGAACGAAAAGAACCCATAAAGTGCTAGGAGTGTAATGGCCCACATTATGCCTCAGTTTGTCCTAATCAGAAAAAGACTGTCAATAATATCCATACAATACAGGAGGAGATGTCTGTTGAAGATTTAGCGAGGACTATGCCCAGGATCAATGCAGCCTTGGAGAATCGACAAGCATACTATCAAACTTCCATGGTGGAAGTAGAAGGTAAGATAAACCAAACACCCATAGCTATTTTAATTGATCCAGGAGCTAGTTTAAGTTATATTTCTCCTAATTTGGTAGAAAAATGTAAGTTGTTTGTTGAAAAATTTGTAAGTTCTTGGTTGGTTCAGTTAGCTGCTAGTGCAAAGAGGAAGGTAACTAGTTTTGTAAATAATTATGCAGTAGTTATGGATCAATTTGAAACTTTTGTAAAAGTTAATGTACTACCTTTGGGTTATTATGACATACTAATCAGTATGGATTGGTTAGAACAACATAGGGTGATATTAAACTGTTATGATAAAACCTTTATTGTTATAAATAAAGATAGAAAACCAATAAGCGTAAAGGGAATCCCTAGAAAAACAACTGTAAGGCATATTTCTGCTCTACAGCTTAAGAGAGCTGTTAGGAAATGTTGTAAGGCTTATGTAGTAACAGTAACTAATGAGGAAAATTTAAATAATATAGATAAATTAAAATTGGAGGATATACCAGTTTTAAAAGAGTATGTAGATGTATTTCCAGAAGAAATTCTGGGACTGCCTCCGAAAAGGGAACTAGATTTTACCATTGAGGTGGTACTTGGTGTAGTACCCAGCTCAAAGGCCCCTAATCGGATGAACATACTTGAACTTAATGAACTTAAGTCACAATTATAAGAATTGACAAGCAGTATATTCGACCCAGTGTGTCTCCCTAGGGGGCACCTTTCATCTTCATTAAGAAAAAGGATGAAACTCTATGACTTTGTATAGATTACCGTTAGTTGAATAAGATGGCTATTAAAAATGGATACCCGTTGCCTCTCATAGATGATTTGTTTGATCAAATACATGGAGCTACGGTGTTTTCAAAAATTGATTTGCGATTTGGATATCACCAATTTAGGATTAAAGAAGAAGATATTTTTAAGACAGCTTTTAGGAATCTGTTATAACTAATTTTACCATTTCAGGTGAATCACACTTGTATAGCCTTCCCCTGTCCCTCTGTAGACTCCCTAGACCCAATGGACCATTTTTTGTCCCTTGATGTTTCCTTGATGATCCCTAAAAACATGTGTAAATTCATATACGCGACTTTTAAACCCCTAATCACGTATATATGCGGGTTTGACCCCTAAAACTGCATACATCGAGATGTGTGGATAATACAAATAAATTTGGATTTTTCCTTAACATGGATCTGACTCACTTAAATCCTGGCCTTCCCTATGCCTTGAGATTGCTCGGATTCGACCTTTCATTACCCCTTTGAAAAGCTATATAAGGAACTCTATGGTACATTGAAGGCATATGAGAGAATTGAGAGCAAAGAAACTATAGTCCATTGTTGCCAGAACTTGTGCTTGAGTCTGCATCCCTTTGTCCCTTGGAGCACTTTTGTGTTCTTTCCAAGCTTGCATTTTTCTTGTAAGCTTGCTATCGAGAGATGGAGGATTGAGGTGGTGGAGGCCCAAGTGGGGGATTCAGTTTCTCTAATTCACAAATGTGCTGACAGAGGTTGTATCCATTGTAATCTCTGATTTTATATTAATAGAAATATATTTTCCTATCCAATAATGTATGTTTGAATGAATATTTCATCCATGGGTGATTTCAAGTGTTTATACATTGTTGATTATATATGCTAGAATACATCTAACACCAATATATATAGTATGCTTGTATTGTTTACTTGTTGTTGAGGAAGTGATCTATTAATTCAAGCGGAAGTTGGAAAGCTCAATGGGGATCTACTTCAACCATCCAGAATAAGGTACGAAGTCTGATCCTTTGGTGTTAGATATTTAATTTCTATTGCATATTGGAAAGGATTGATTTTTGGAGTCAAGCTGTCTGTTGTGGTACCCCAAGCCATAGGAATTTCTCTCCGTAACAGAATTGGCGACTCTACTGGGGATGTTTCTTGTTTTTATTTGGGGTTTGTGGGTACAATGGACTTGATATTCTTGACTTGCTCTTTGTTTCTCCTTGTTTCTGTGTTGCATTTTATAGTATGTTCATCTATTGACACTCCCCTTTATTGGTTTGACCTTTGGCCTTCTTTTTACCACTGCATTCTCTGTATACACAGGTTTTTGGCCAAAAGTCACATACATACATGGATTTTTGGCCAAAATTCGTGTATACACGTAGGTTTTTGGCCAAAATCCATGTATACACATAGGTTTTTGGCCATAAGTCACGTATATATGCAGTTGTTCTTTAAACAGTCACGTACATCCTCCCTTTTGGTGAGTTTGATGTTGTGGAAAGTTGTTGGGTGGGTTGTGATTGTGGTTGGGTCTTCCTTGGGTCTGATGTTGTCTGTTGGATGTTTCTTTTGTGACCAGAGACCACTTTTTCATTGATTTTTATTTGAAAGTAGTTTTATTCATTTATCCTTTTTGTTTTTCCATTAGTGCATTACTCTTTTTTGTCTCAGTGTCTTACCGGGCTTGTGTTTTATACTTGCTGTGAAGACTGAGAGTTTTAGATGACTTTTATTGCATTTTCATTCTTTTATATTGAAAAATACAAAGTAGTTGCACTCTTAGTTGTATATTAGATATGGATTTGAGGAGGTGCTTTCATTGGATTGCTTGGATGAGAGTTGTATTTAGGATTTCATATAGGAAGGATTGCATTGACATCGAAGGAATGATTTTTTATGCATCTCATGTAGTGGCATACCCTGTTTTTCATTTGACAAACATTGCAATTAGCATTGTTTGTTATGGTGTGCATATTTATTTCACTGTTGAGTCATAATGTCATTAGTTGAATGGCCATTTCCCTTTGGGTAATTATAGCTAATTAAAATCAATGATTAATTAAAATGAATTACACTCTTTTGTTTTATAGGGTGCACCAACAAGATTAGGTTTTAGGGTCTTGTAATAGTTCATTGTGAGTAAATTCTCCAAGACCATTAAACAACAACATGTATGTGTCTGTCCAGGTGAGATAGTGAAATCCTTGGTATAATTAGTGTTTCTTAGGATCCTCCTCTTATAAGGGAGTTAAGCATGAGGCAGTGTGAGCAGTGATTCATTGGGATGACCCCTAGTCATAACTGAGTAGCACTGGAGATATTTCCAGGATTGTATTCATATCTAGGGGCTCTTTCAAGAGTTTCAAGATTTGCTACCCTGCCCATACGATTGATCCCATCTGCAACTGTCCACCTGAGCATTGATTATATTGAGGTGACCTTAGTTGTCATACCTAGGTTATCAAGGGGGTACTTTGTAGAGGTTATTCTATAGGTGTCTTAGCCAGGTAGGGGTAGGACAACACAATCGCTTTATGTGTTGAAGCTGAGGGCCACTATAATTGGTTATGTACCTCCACTTGTAGTGTATGGGAGTTTCGAGCCTCTCCTAGGAAAGACATACCTGTTGCATTCGGGAGCTCACATATCCTCCCCTTGGTTTGCTTGTATTTTGGTTGTATATTTTCTTAGGAGTGTGCTCTTTGTGCGCTAGTTGGCCTTTGGGATCATGGTTACTTGAGTATATTTATGCTCTCTTGAGTTTGGGTCCTTTTATTTTTAGCATGCCTGGTATCCTATCACTCATCCTTGGTCCTAGTACGGACCCTGGTGTCAGACTTGGGGGCATCACAGCCCCTTACCATGCTCATAGATTTGGGAATGGTTATATTCCATCCTCTACTCCATTTTTGGAATATTTTATTCCCTTTGCTCAGCATTTACACCGGTGGTCACCCTCATGGGGGTGGTAGTTGATGCGTGAATGTTGGGTCTACACCTTACTTTTCTGTTTATGTCCCATTGTTCATCGCATTGTTTCCTTTGGGTGCAATTTTCATGATCATTCCTCCCTATATCCTATAGTTTGGATTATTTATTGACTATTTTGGGTTGTTTTGGACTAATATGGTTGTCATGTAGGGTCTAATTTTTGTACACTCTCTCTGAGGTTTCAACCCATTCATTCCTATCACAGGTATTATGTCTAAACTGGCATATAGGTTAGGATTTCACATCCGCTTGTACTTATGCATTGCCTTATGACCATTCCTTCTTAATCTTAGGTATGAACCTATTCCATGGTATCAAGGAACCTTCATACTATTGTTAGAACTGGTACTATATGAATGGTAGAGCTTTCCTATACATGGGTGTCCTAGTTATATCCCTTTTGCATTTGGTACCCATGGTGTGAGTCCTCTTTAGGTCCAGGAGTCCCCCTTTAGTCCCACCATGTCCTTGAGCAAGAGCTTCATACTCCTCTTGAACTTTATGCTAGCCATTTCCCTAGGACTCCCATATGTCAAGTTGTAATTGCATTATCATGAGCTCTTCCTACCTTATTGAGCCTTACGCCGGCTTTCCTAACATTGAGTTTTAGCCATATAGCCTGAGCTTGCCTCATGTCTAGCCATGCAGAGCCATTTTGTATATCCTTTGTAGCTTGATTCCCTATTTTTACCGGGAGGGAATTTCCTCCCTAGTGTTGCTATCCTACACATGTATCCTTGCATTGAGCATAGGTATGTTCCACTGCTTGGAACCCATTTGTTTGCCCCTATGACACTCATCTCCTCCTAGTCTGTAACTATAAAGCATTTTTATTTTTTTTCAAGATTTTTAAATATTTGAAAAAGTCCAAAAAAATCAAAAAACCAAAAAGCCAGATAAGGAAAGATGTTATCTTTTGGCAGCTGTCGAGTCATGTCACTTTCAAACAGAGCACTATATATCACATCCATTGGTTGGGTTTATAATTTGACTTTAGGAGTTGTACTCATTTATCTGATTTTATCTCCACCGACTGGTTAAGCTTCTAGTCCCCATGGAGCCTCTGTCGATGCCTCCTATGTTGCAGAGATGTCCCAGTTTTGTATATCAAGTCTATGTTGCCTTTATGTAAGTCACCATATGTCGTTATGATCTTGTTTGAAGGAATTTTAAACCTGAGTCGGCCATTCCTCAATTACCTTGACTTTGCATGTCGGCCATTCCTGGTACAGTTACTAGTTCATGCACCTTATGATCAAGTCCTTCCACATTATTCAGCTTTATTGAGTACCTTGTGTTGGATGATGGGGGATGCCTTAATTCCCTCCTTCCAGTGAATTTCATCCCATCGACTTCAGATAATTTATTCTGGGATTGGAATCTAGAGTCATTTTTTAGTGCCTTGAGACTTGCAGTCATCAGTGGTAGGTTCTCTCGCCATCGACAGTATTTGGGAATACATCAATGTCCCATGATCAATGGATCCTCTCAAGTGTTCAACCTCAACACATTTATTCACACTTGTTAGTTTGCACTCTAGGACCTTGATTCCCATTTTCATTATCGGTGGGTGATCTCACTATTAACGGTATACATCAATGACCGGTAATCAGATGATGGACTACTATGTTCGACCTCGACACCTCTATTCACATAGTAGGACATGTACTCATAGCGATTTGTGTAGAAGACCTTCCAGATTGGTGGCATCTCTTATATGCTACCTCCTTGATCGTGCCAATGTTCATGAAATTTTAGCTCTTGTGACTTGATTCCAGTATATGTCAGACATCTTCAACTACTATGGAGATCTTGATTCATTATATATCTTCAGCCATTATGGATATCATGGTCCTTTGTATATCTTCATCATGGAGATTCTGATCTATGTATATTGTACGTGGCAATGACCACTTATGTGATATCTTGTATCATGACTATTCATGTCCATTGTACTCTTATGTATCCGGAACTGCCATATGTATTTGCAGTTATGTGCAGAGTTGTATCATGGTACTATGCTGATTGGGTGGTTGGTCTTCCATTTGGGATCCTTCATCACTCCACTTCTAGGATGGACTTAGAATGTATTTCGGCCATCGTATGACCCCTCTGACATCACACATTAGGGGGCATCTGTTATAGTTTATTTTACCACTCTAGGTGAATCACACTTGTATGGCCTTCCCCTGTCACTCTACAGACTCCTTATACCCCTTGGACCATTTTTTTTCCTTTGATGTTTGCTTGACTATCCCTAAAAACATGTGTAAATTCATATATGCGACTTTTAAACCCCTAATCGCATATATATGTGGGTTTGACCCCTAAAACCATGTACATCGAGATGTGTGCATAATCCAAATACTTTTGGAGTTTTCCTTGACATGGATCCTACTCACTTGACTCCTGGCCTTCCCGGTGCCTTGAGATCGCTCGGATTTAAACTTTCATTACCCCTTTGAAAAGCTAGATAAGGAACTCTATCGTACATTGAAGGCATATGAGAGAATTGAGAGCAAAGAAACTATAGTCCATTGTTGCTGGAACTTGTGCTTGAGTCTCCATCCCTTTGTCCCTTTGAGCACTTTTGTGTTCTTCCCAAGATTTCCTTTTTCTTGTAAGCTTACTATCGAGAGATGGAGAATTGAGGTGGTGGAGGCCCAAGTGGGGGATTCAGTTTCTTCGATTCGCAGACGTGTCAACAGAGGTTGTATCCATTGTAATCTCTAATTTTATATTAATAGAAATATCTTTTCTTGTTCAATAATGTATGTTTGAATGGATATTTCATCCATGGGTGATTTCAAGTGCTTATACATTGTTGATTATATATGCTAGAATACATCTAACACCAATATATATAGTATGCTTGTATTGTTTACTTGTTGTTGAGGAAGTAATCTATCAATTCAAGCTGAAGTTGGAAAGCTCAAACGAGATCTACTTCAACCGTCCGGAATAAGGTACGAAGTTTGATCCTTTAGTGTTAGATATTTAATTTCTATTGCATATTGGAAAGGATTGATTTCTGGAGTCAAGCTGTTTGTTGTGTTACCCCAAGCCATAGGAATTTCTCTCCATAATAGACTCAATATGGCCATTACAAGTTTTTTGTCATGCCATTGAGGCTTACTAATGCTCTGGCTATTTCTATATGTTTAATAAATAATGTAATGCATAAATATTTGGATAAGTTTGTGGTTGTGTTTATCGACGACATATTAATCTATTCAAAATTTGAAGAAGAGCATAAAGAATTTTTTTTTTTTTTTTTGCAGGAGCTACGAGATCATCAACTCTTTGCAAAATTTTGTAAATACGATTTATTTAAGGATAAAATCCAGTACTTAGGTCATGTGGTGAATAAAGAAGGAATTTTGGTGGATCCTAAAAAGATAAAGATGATTGAAGATTTACCAGTTCCTAAAGACGTAACTGATGTTCGATCCTTCATAGGAATTACCGGTTATTACCGGAGGTTCATTGAAGGGTTTTCAAGAATCGCAAATCCAATAACCTCTTTTCAGAAGAAGGGAAATAAATTTGATTGGAATCAGAAGTGCGAGGAGAGTTTTAAAAAGTTAAAAACTTTATTATCCAACGCACCTATTTTAAAAATAGCTGGTCCAAATAAAGGTTTTGTAGTGTGTACTGACACCTGCAATGATGGTTTAGGTGGAGTATTGACTCAAAAAGGGAAAGTCATTGCTTATGAGTCTAGGAAATTAAAAATTCATGAAAATAATTATGCAACTTATGACCTGGAATTAGCTGCTGTCATACATGCTCTAAAGATGTGGCATGATCATTTAATTGGAAGAAAATTTATTCTAATGACAGATAATAAAGGACTAAAATATTTGTTAGATCAACCTAACCTAAATGCTAGACAAGCTAGGTGGATATCTTTTCTAAGTGAGTATGATTTCGAAATTCAGCACATTAAAGGGAAAGAAAACAAAGTTGTTGATGCATTAAGTAGAAATGCAAGGCTAAACTTTACAATAGTTATCAACACTTATACAATAGATCTGGAAGAACAACTTAAAGAAGGGTTAGAACAAGATGAAATTTACCAAAAATTACAAGCAAAATCGAAAGAAAATCCAACAGAAAGTTTAAGTAAAGGGTACAACTTGAATGAAAAAGGATTTTTACTGTATAAAGATAGAATGTATGTACCTAATATACCTAAATTTAAGTTATTAATTTTAGATGAAATCCATAAAACTCCATACCCAGGCCACTCAGGTTATGAGAAGACTATAACTATGTTAAGAAAAGAATATTTTTGTCCAAACATGAAGATTGAACTGACATAATATATTGCTAGGTGTTTTGAAAGTCAGCAAGTAAAAAATGAACATCGACACCCAGCTAGATTACTTCAGCCATTTCCCATTCCTAGCTGAAAATGGGAGATAATTAGTCTTGATTTTATTACTGGACTACCTAAAACTTAGAATATAAATGATTCTATACTGGTAGTAGTTGACAAATTAAGTAAAGAAACCCATTTTATACCTGAAAAACTACGTATAAAGCTGCAAACATAGCTGATATCTTTTTAAAACAAATTTTTCGACTGCATGGAATACCAAAAGTTATAATCTCATATTATAATCTCATATCGAGACTCTAAATTTATAGGTAACTTTTGGAAATATCTTTTTAAAGGATTAAACACTACACTAAATTTTAGTACTTTGTTCCTTCGTCAAACTGATGGACAAACTGAAAGAGTAAACCAAGTATTGGAATATTTACTAAGAATGTATGTAAAGGATCAGCCAGGTAAATGGGAGGATTATTTGCATTTGGTAGAATTTTCTTATAATAATAATTATCAAGCTTCATCCAGATTTAGTCCTTTCGAAATCTTGTATGGAAGGAAGTGTAACATTCCTATCTCTTAGAGTAACCCAGTGGAAAGATTAGTATTAGGTCCTGAATTATTGAAAGAAATGGAAAAAATTGTAAAGCAGGTACAAGGTAATCTAAAAATTGCACAAGAACGACAAAAAAGTCAAGCAGACCTTAAAAGAACTCCAAAAGAGTTTCAGGTAGGTGAACATGTGTTCATCAAGGTGAGACCCAAAAAGAGCTCCCTAAGGTTGGGTAGTTGTGAAAAACTAGCACCTCGTTACTATGGTCCTTTTGAAATACTGTCCAGGATTGACCAGGTAGCCTATTAGTTAGCCTTACCACCGAATTTAAGAGTTCATAATGTTTTTCACATTTATGTATTAAAGAAATATGTTCATGATGCTACTCATGTTGTTAACTGAAATGATGTACAGGTGAAACCAGAAGGATATTTTCTGGTGGAATTGGACTGTATCCTCAGGTAGAGGGAGATCACACTTCGGAACCGCACCATTGGTCAGGTGAAGGTGCAATGGAAGCACTTTAGTCCAGAGAAAGCCACCTGGAAATTGGAAAGTCATATGCAGGATGCATATTCAATTCTATTCTAGGGGAATTATGAGAAGGAGGAATAAATAACATCGAGGACGGTGTTATAATTTAAGGGGGTGTGTATGTCACATGCCCCAATTTTGTAAAAACAATTTTGTATTATTTGAGGAACAATATGTTAAATTTTATGCTAAGTTGTAATTGATGAACCAATGGGGTCAAGGATATTTAATGTAAATTCTGAATATTTTATTTATAAATAAATAAATAAGGAGAGAACAACTTAGGAGAGTTGTTAAAAGAGTGTTTACTAATCAAATTGGTGGAGGAGACTGGGTGGAGAGAAAACTGACATGTGGCAGCATCCTCAAACCACTTCCAACTATTGCAGGTGGAAACCTCCCTACATTTGTGGTCATGATTCCCCAAGAAAGTGGAATCAGAGTAGGTGGCTCAATTAATGAAAACTGACCCAAAAGACCTAGGAAAACTTTTAAAAAATTACCATTGAAGAGAGTTGAGGCTGCTCATTCTAGAGAAGTGATCATTCAAGGTGAATGAATGTACTTCAGAGAAATTCAATGGAAGGGAAAACTGGAAAGTGTTTGAGGGGATAACTGTTGATTGATCTAGATGCATCTTTTAAGCTAAAGATCATACTGTTGAGAGCAGAGTGTTTTACTGAGGTATTGAACTAGTCTGTTGACAAAGGGTTATAGTGTTTGTATTCTCCACCCAGTTCTCAGCCAAGAAGTCTAGGAACAGGCTCGGGGGTCTTGAGGAAGCATTGTTTAAGCACTCTCCAGGAGATTGGTAGGGAGAAACGACCTCCTAAAGCTGTTGTCGTCTTGTCCTCAACAGGTTCTATGTTATTTTGTTTTACTGTTTTAGTTAAAGAAATATTAGTTTAACTGCTATGTGAATGTTAAAATTTTAGAGTTTGTGAAATGCCAAATTTAGTATTCTTATTAGATTGTTATAGAATTGAAATTTGTTTAGATATTAGTGAAATAGAATGAAAATAAATTTCTACACTGTGTTTTTCCACACCTGGAAACCGGGTCGTACTCTAGCACAGTTAGAATACTTTAAGTAGATAAAAGAATTCTTAAGAGAATGAAAATAGTAGATAGGATCTTGTATCTATAGATAGCAAAGTAAATTTATTTCAATGTTTAAAAAGTTAGGAAAAACAGTATTATGTGTCATTTGTGTTCACTATTTTACTAAGTATAACTAAATAAAAATGCAAGAAAAGAAATATTAACTACACTAGAGTTATAGTAATAGTATACTGATACAAGTAAACGTTTATAGAAAATAACCACTAAGTATATAAACAAGTTATTAACAAAGCAGTATTTCTTTTAAAACTAATACTAAATATTAAAACTATTATTTAATAAAAACCAGATTAGGGTTATATATATAAACCCTTATTTTATGAAAAATAAACAGAGTTCCAAGTTTAACCATCTATTCTTTAGAGAGTTCTGATAACTGTAATCTACAGAATAGTAAATGAAATAAATGTAAATATAAATATTAAACAAAATAAAACTGAGAATTACATATTTAGGAACTATTTATTATTTTATAGAACAGGATTATAACCTTTGAAAAGAAACTAAGGGTCGAAACCATTTTCAACTAAACTATTCAAGTATAAGTTAATCTATATCTAGTTACATTGTTAACTGAGATTTAAAATTTACAAGGGAACTGTAACTGTGCGTTAGACTGAATACAATCTTGTTCTTAAAACTTTAAAATTTATTTACAACCTCTTTTAAAATTAAATACTTCATTAACACATTAATAAATAATAATACACCTGTAATAGTGAAAACTGAAGCAAACCAGAAAGAGTGCCCAAGTAATAATTTAGTTAAGAATACATTTACACAAGGGTTTTATTTTCATTAAACCCTAACTATATATCCTGGACTGATAAGAATAAAATTAATAAATTTACATTATGACTGTTCCACCGTCTTCATGTTAATATTATTTACTTATAAATGTATCATAAACAGTAAATTTCTTCACTGACAGTTGAGGAAGGGAAAACCCTATTTTACAGTATCATTATTTACAGGTGAATAGAATCATAACAACATGAGACAAAGCTCAAGTTTAAAAAACTCTATATTTATAAAAGCAACTGTAATACATTGTCAAGCCGTAAGGCCGAATCCTAAATTAAAAACCAAATACATATCATAGCTCGAATTCCGGTATTACCCAGCATAACAGTAAGGGTTTGCACATAAAAACTGGAAAACAACATCATATTAAAATCTTTTAACTAACAAGAAAACAAAACAGGCTTCCAAGCACGATATTTCCTCCTTCAACAACCCTCATTGCAAGTAGGGTAAAACCCAATGTGAAATCAGTGCTTATCGGTTGGGGCCATGAGTCCACGGAAGCTGACCGTTGTTTTCCTCTTCACTAAATTTTCAAGTTGTCATGGGTTCCTGTAACAAACACATTATCGAGCATTAGCAAAAATCTCAGTTTCTAAACTTAAAACCCTAACTTTAATAAATAACTTATCAAATAATTTGGATAATGAAGATTGGAGTTATCTTTACCTGTAAGCAAGAAGAGATTTCGAGCAATGACAAAGTTGTCACCAGCTTAAGTACTTTATGCAGAGAAGGACATAAACTTCTATGCCAACCCTGGAGTGAAGACAATGTCAACAAGCTCAACCCTCATAAATCTGTGACAAGCCACGAGTAGAATAGAACTGAAAATATGGACAGGACGAGAGCCAGACACAAAACAAATAACCACTCGTGCAGTAAGGTTACAACAACAAAGTTTTGGAGCGTAAGACTGAGAAATGAAACTAGTACAATAGAAAACACAAGCCACAGAGCAAGAAAGCAGAGGAGCATCCTCTCATGGCTGCCAAGAAAAATACACAGAGCAGCCCGCAGGCCAGCGAAACCCTCAAAGACAAATGACAGGTGAATAGGGTTTCCAATCTTTTAAGTCACTAATTCATGGACAAGAGCAGACCACGTGCCCTCCAAATATTTCAACCACATGTGGGTATTGTCTATAGTCATCTGCGTATTCCAATCATCCAATTATTATTACAATGATATATAAACAAACTATGCACATGACTATGGAGTGTGTATATATATAATTTCACCAATGATAACATAAAAACTATATCATTGTAATCAATATTTTTGAGGGTTGTGATATTTGTTAACAATGATTCATAACATTGACCTTATAGTAAGGATATGACAACCTTTCCATTGGAACAATCCCAAATTCGAACATACAATAAAGTATTTCCAAATAACAATTTGTGTGTACACTTTGCAAAATGACGTTAAAATAATTACATATTATATTCAAGTTCAAACTATATTATTTGAAACCAATGGTTTAGGGTTACTTATCATATATGTCATTTGACTATAAGAGTAAAGGTATTTAAACCATAACAAATAAACAATCACAAGGCTCGACCTTGGTGTAAGCTTTTACAAATAAAATTTTGTATACTCAACTTGTCAATAACAATATTAATGGATCCTATCATTATTTGCAAAGAAAGTTTGTGATTGTTTAAGTTTACTTGGTTCTAGCATAGTATAAGAATCGTTGTCATATAGTTTCACTTGATGTAGACCTTAGATTAGGAGTTCCAGGTAGTAAAATCTGCCATAGTAGTTATTATAAACTACAACTTATTATAAGTGAGACAACATGTTAATAGTAATTTTACTATGTAGTAAACAATGCACAAGGTTTATAATTATAGGAATAACACTGATAATGTATTTACCTATGACTTAGACTTATGAAAGTGATGGTAGGTAGTATTCCATATTAATATGATGCATCTAGTTACAATAACCAAACTCATAATGTCATAGAAATTTCCGAGTAGTAAGATCTCTATAGGATGCAAGTAACAATCAGATTAGTACATTATAAAATAATGTGCTATTGTATGTTGTTACATTAATACATGCAGAAAGGCGATAATGTAAGTACTGAAGTTTATAAATTAATGATGAGCATATTTACATACAAGCTACAGGTTGATAAATTCCATGGCTAGTAAGATAGAGATGAAATAGAAACCATGTACAGAAGACATAACCACTAATTCCTCAGAACTTTTACAAATAGTAAAAGAATTAAAATCTAAAATGGAATCTGTTAAAAAAGAAAATGAGAGGATTCTGAGAGCTCAGGAGGAGCTCAATCAGATCCTAACAGAAAGATTTCAAACTGAGGGAAGCGGTAAAAGAGCTGATTCAGAAGATATAAGTTACCAACATAAGTATAAAAACATTAAACGGACTAAAAATGAAAGCAGCTCATCTTTCAAAGTGTTTGGTGATCAACGCAATTTTCATTCTACTAGTGATAGTAGTGAGAATAACCACTATACCAAAAAGAGAAAATATAAACCATATGAAGAAATTTCTGGAGAGTTTAAAAAGATCAAACCACCAACCTTTAATGGGGAAATTGAAAAGGGGGAGGAAGCAGAATCCTAGTTATCTTGGATGAAGAAGTACTTCTAGATATATAATTATTCTAACCAATTAAATGCTAGAATGGCTATCTATAATCTTTCAGGGAAAGCTGATATATGGTGGCAAGATTTAAAGAGAGTGAAAGGAATAAAAGAGAAGAACATAAATTGGAGTACCTTCAAAAAGTAATTTAAAAATAAATTTTTATCTAAACAGTACTATGAAGAAAGAGCTAAAGAATTCTATGAGCTCAAAACTAGGTACAATGACTATGAAATATTTGAACAGTAAGTTTTTAAGTCTTCTTAGGTGTGTACCATACCTTGTAGATGAAAAACCAAAGCTACAATGGTTTCTCAGTTGCCTACCTTATCACATAAAGGATAGGATTGAGTATCACAATCCTAAAAATCTGGAAGAAGCTATGAGGAAAGCTAATTTCTGTTATGAACAGAATAGGAAAAAGGAGAGTATGGCCAACTGGAAGGACAAAAAGAATAATAATTATGATCAAAAGAAGAAAGAGTTTGTGCCCAATCAGAATTCTAAAAATAATAAGGCTAGAAATGTTTCTAATTAGAATTCCCAAGGGAATAAGAATAATTCACCAAACAATCAGAACAATCAAAAGAGTAAAGAGTCTACTAATAATCATGGTAATTACATGAAAAAATTTGAACGAAAAGAACCCATAAAGTGTTGGGAGTGTAATGGCCCACATTATGCCTCAGTCTGTCCTAATCAAAAAAAGACTGTCAGTAATATCCATACAATACAGGAGGAGATGTCTATTGGAGATTTAGCAACGACTATGCCCAGGATCAATGCAGCCTTCGAGAATCGACAAGCAAACTATCAAACTTCCATGGTGGAAGTAGAAGGTAATATAAACCAAACACCCATAGCTATTTTAATTGACCTAGGAGATAGTTTAAGTTATATTTCACCTAGTTTGGTCGAAAAATGTAAGCTGTCTGTTGAAAAATTTGCAAGTTCTTGGTTGGTTCAGTTAGCTACTGTTACAAAGAGGAAGGTAACTAGTTTTGTAAATAATTGTGCAGTAGTTATGGATCAATTTGAAATTTTTGTAAATATTAATGTACTATCTATGGGTTCTTATGACATATTAATTGGGTATGGATTGGTTAGAACAACATAGGGTGATCTTAAACTGTTATGATAAAACCTTTACTAGTATAAATAAAGATGGAAAGCCAATAAGCATAAAGGAAATCCCTAGAAAAACAACTGTAACGAAGATTTCTGCTCTACAACTTAAGAGAGATGTTAGTAAAGGTTGTAGGGCTTATGCAGTAACAATAACTAATGAGAAAAATATAAATAATACAGATAAATTAAAATTTGAGGATATACGAGTTTTAAAAGAGTATGCATATGTATTTCTGGAAGAAATTCGAAGACTGCCTCCGAAAAGGAAACTAGATTTTACCATTGAGCTTGTACCTGGTGTAGTACCCAACTCAAAGGCCCCTTATCGGATGAACATACTTGAACTTAATGAACTTAAGTGATAGTTAAAAGAATTGACAAGAAGTATATTTGACCCAGTGTATCTCCGTGAGGGGCACCAGTCTTCTTCATTAAGAAAAAGGATGAAACTCTACGACTTTTTATATATTACCATCAATTGAATAAGATGACTATTAAAAATAGATACCCATTGCCTCGCATAAATGATTTGTTTCATCAACTACGTGGAGCTATGATGTTTTCAAAAAATTGATTTGCTGTCTGGATATCACCAGGTTAGGATTAAATATGAAGATATTTTTAAGACAGCTTTTAGGACTCGACAGGGCCATTACGATTTTGTCATCATGCCATTCGGGCTTACTAACGCCCTAGCTGTTTTTATGTGTTTAATGAATAATGTAATGCATAAATATTTGGATAAGTTTGTGGTCATGTTTATCAATGACATATTAATCTAGTTGAAATCTGAAGAAGAGCATAAAGAACATTTAAAAATTGTTTGGCAAGAGCTATGAGATCATTAACTCTTTGCAATGTTTTGTAAATGCAATTTATTTAAGGATAAAATACAGTACTTAGGTCATGTGGTGACTAAAGAAGGAATTTTGGTGGATCCCGAAAAGATAAAGGTGGTTGAAGATTTCCCAGTTCCTAAAGATGTAACTGATGTTTGATCCTTCATGGGAATTACTGGTTATTACCAGAGGTTCATTGAAGGGTTTTCGAGAATCGTAAATCCGATAACCTCTGTGCAGAAGAAGGGAAAGAAATTTGATTAGAATCGGAAGTGTGAGGAGAGTTTTAAAAAGTTAAAAACTTTATTAACCAGTGCACCTATTTTAAGAATGATTGATCCAAATAAAGGTTTTGTAGTGTGTACTTACGCCTGCAATGATGGTTTAGGCAGAGTATTGATCAAAAAGGGCATGTCATTGCTTATGAGTCTAGGAAATTAAAAATTCATGAAAATAATTATGCAACTCATGACCTAGAATTAGCTACTTCCATACATGCTCTAAATATGTGGCGTCATCATTTAATTGGAAGAAAATTTATTCTAATGACAGATAATAAAGGACTAAAATATCTGTTAGATCAACCTAACCTAAATGCTAGATAAGCTAGGTGGCTAGCTTTTCTAAGTGAGTATGATTTTGAAATTCAGCACATTAAAGGGAAATAAAACAAAGTTGTTGATGCATTAAGTAGAAATGCAAGGCTGAAATTTGCAGCAGTTATCAACACTTATACAATAGATCTGGAAGAACAACTTAAAGAAGGGTTAGAACAAGATGAAATTTAACAAAAATACAAGCAAAAGTGAAAGAAAATCCAACATAAAGTTTAATTAAAGGGTACAACTTGAATGAAAAATGATTTTTACTGTATAAATACAGAATGTATGTACCTAACATACCTAAATTTAAGTTATTAATTTTAGATGAAATCCATAAAACTCCATACCCAAGCCATACAGGTTATCAGAAGACTATAACTATGTTAAGAAAATAATATTTTTGGCCAAACATGAAGACTGAACTGGTAGAATATATCGCTAGGTGTTTTGAATATCAGCAAGTAAAAAACGAACATCAACACCCAACTGGATTACTTTAGCCATTGCCCATTCCTAGCTGGAAATGGGAGATAATTAGTCTTGATTTTGTTACTGGACTGCCTAAAAATTAGAATTTAAATGATTCTATAATGGTTGTAGTTGACAAATTAAGTAAAGAATCCCATTTTATACCTGAAAAACTACATATAAAGTTTCAAACATAGCTGATATATTTTTAAAACAAATTTTCCAACTGCATGGAATACCAAAAGTTATAATCTCAGATCAAGACTCTAAATTTACAGGTAACTTTTGGAAATCTATGTTTAAAGGATTAAACACTACACTAAATTTTAGTACTTCGTTCCTTCCTCAAATTGATGGATAGACTAAAAGAGTAAACCAAGTATTGGAATATTTACTAAGAATGTATGTAAAGCATCAACCAGGTAAATGGGAGGATTATTTGCATTTGGTATAATTTGCTTATAATAATAATTATCAAGCTTCATCCAGATTTAGTCCTTTTGAAATATTGTATGGAAGGAAGTGTAACACTCTTATCTCTTGGAGTAACCCAGTGGACAGATTAGTATTAGGTCTTGAATTATTGAAAGAAATGGAAGAAATTGTAAAGCGGGTACAAGGTAATATAAGAATTGCGTAAGAACAACAAAAAAGTCAACCAGACCTTAAAAGAACTCCAAAAGAGTTTCAGGTAGGTGAACATGTGTTCATCAAGGTGAGACCCAAAAAGAGCTCTCTGAGGTTGGGTAGTTGTGCAAAACTAGCACCTCATTACTGTGGTCCTTTTGAAATACTATCCAGGATTGGACAGGTAGCCTATCAGTTAGCCTCACCACCGAATTTAAGTGTTCATAATGTTTTTCACATTTATGTATTAAAGAAATATGTTCATGATGCTACTCATGTTGTTAACTAAAATGATGTACAAGTGGAACCAAAAGAAGATTTTCTGGTGGAACCAAACTGTATCCTCAGGCAGAGGGAGATCACACTTCGAAACCGCACCATTTGTTAGGTGAAGGTGCAATGGAATCACCTTAGTCTAGAGGAAGCCACCTAGAAATTGGAAAGTCATATGCGAGATGCATATCCAATTCTGTTCCGGGGGAATTCTGAGGACGAGGAATAAATAACATCGAGGACGATGTTATAATTTAAGGGGGTGTGTATGTCACATGCCCCAATTTTTTAAAAACAATCTTATATTATTTGAGGAACAATATGTTAAATTTTATGCTAAGTTGTAATTGATGACCCGGTGGGGTCAAGGATATTTAATGTAAATTCTGAATATTTTATTTTTAAATAAATGAATGAGGAGACAACAACTTTGGAGAGTTGTTAAAAGAGTGTTTACTCGTCAAATTGGTGGAGGATACTGGGTGGAGAGCAAACTGACATGTGGCAACATCCTCAAACCACTTCCAACTTTTGAAGGTGGAAGCCTCCCTACATTTGTAGTCATGATTCCCCAAGAAAGTGGAATCAGAACAGGTGGCTCAATTAATGAAAACTAACCCAAAATACCTAGGCAATATTTATAAAATTCCCATTGAAGAGAGCTGAGGATGCTCATTCTAGAGAAGTGATCATTCAGGGTGAATGAATATACTTCAGAGAAATTCAATGGAAGGAAAAAGTGGAAAGTGTTTGAGGGGATAACTGTTGATTGATCTACATGTAGCTTTTAAGCTGAATATCATACTGTTGAGAGCAGAGTGTTTTACTAAGGTATTGAAATAGTCAGTTGACAGAGGGTTATACTGTTTGGATTCTCCACCCAATTCATAGCCAAAAAGTCCAGAAATAGGCTCAGGGGTCCTAAGAAAGCGTTGTTTGAGCACTCTCCAGGAGATTGGTAGGGAGGAACAACCTCCTAAAGCTGTTGTCGTCTTGTCCTCAACAGGTTCTATGTTATTTTGTTTTACTGTTTTAGTTAAAGAAATATTAGTTTAACTGCTATGTGAATGTTAAAAGTTCAGAGTTTGTGAAATGCTAGATTTAGTATTCTTATTAGATTGTTATAGAAATGAAATATCTTTAGAGATGAGTGAAATAGAATGAAAATGAATTTCTACATTGTGTTTTTCCACACTTGGAAACCACGTCGTACTCTAGCACAGTTAGAATACTTTAAGTAGATAAAAGAATTCTTAAGAGAATGAAAATAGTAGATAGGATCTTGTATATGTAGATAGAAGAGTAAATTTATTTCAATGTTTAAAAAGTTAGGAAAAACAGTATTATGTGTATTTGTGTTTACTGTTTTACTAAGTATAACTAAATAAAAATGCAAGAAAAGAAATAGTAACTACACTAGAGTTATAGTAATAGTATACTAATACAAATAAAAGTTTATAAAAAATAACCGCTAAGTATATAAACAAGTTATTAACAAAGCAGTATTTCTTTTAAAACTAATACTAAATCTTAAAACTATTATTTAATAAAAACCAAATTAGGGTTATATATATATATAAACCCTTATTTTATGAAAAATAAATAGAGTTCCAAGTTTAACCATCTATTCTTTAGAGAGTTTTGAATAACTGTAATCTACAGAATAGTAAATGAAATAAATGTAAATATAAATATTAAATGAAATAAAAGTGAGAACTACATATTTAGGAACTATTTATTATTTTATAGAACATGCTTATAACCTTTGAAAAGAAACTAAGGGTCGAAACCATTTTCAACTAAACTATTCAAGTATAAGTTAATCTATATCTAGTTACATTGTTAACTGAGATTTAAAATTTACAAGGGAACTGTAACTATGCATTAGACTGAATACAATCTTGTTCTTAAAACTTTAAAATGTATTTACAACCTCTTTTAAAATTAAATACTTCATTAACACATTAATAAATAATAATACACCTGTAATAGTGAAAACCAAAGCAAACCAGAAACAGAGCCCAAGTAATAATTTAGTTAAGAATACATTTACACAAGGGTTTTATTTTCATTAAACCCTAATTATATATCCTAGAATGATAAGAATAAAATTAATAAATTTAGATTATGACTGTTTCAAAGTCTTCATATTAATATTATTTACTTATAAATGTATCATAAACAGTAAATTTCTTCACTGACAGTTGAAGAAGGAAAAAACCTATTTTACAGTATCATTATTTATAGGTGAACATAATCATAACAACGTGAGACAGAGCTCAAATTTAACAAACTCTGTATTTATAAAATCAACTGTAATACATTATCAAGCCGTAAGGATGAATCCTAAATTAAAAACCAAATACATATCACAGCTCAAAGGCCGGTATTACCCAGCATAACAACAAGGGTTTGCACATAAAAACTGGAAAGCAAAATCATATTAAAATATCTTAACTAACGAGAAACTGAAACAGGCTTCCAAGCACGATATTTCCTCCTTCAACAACTCTCATTGCAAGTAGGGTAAAACCCAATGTGAAATCAGGGCTTACTGGTTGGGGCCATGAGTCCACGGAAGCCAACCATTGTTTTCCTCTTCACTGAAGTTTCGAGTTGTCATGGGTTCCTATAACAAACAAATTATCAAGCATTAGCACAAATCTCAGTTTCCAAACTTAAAACTCTAACTGTAATAAATAACTTATCAAATAATTTGGATAATGAATATTGGAGTTATCTTTAGCTGTAAGCAAGAGGAGATTTCGAGCAACGACGAAGCTGTCTCCAGCTTAAGTAATTTACACAAAGAAGTACATAAACCCCTATGCTGACCCTGGAGTGAAGACAGTGTCAATGAGCTCAAGCTTCAGAAATCCATGAAAATCCATGAGTAGAATAGAACTGAAATATGGACAGGCCGAGAGCCAAACAAAAAAAAAAACCACTCGCGCAGTAAGGTTACAACAACAAAGTTCCGGAGCGTAAGACTGAGAAATGAAGCTACTACAATAGCAAACACAAGCCACAGGGAAATAAAGTAGAGGAGCAGCCTCTCATGGCCACCAAGAAAAATACATAGAGCAGCCCGCAAGCCAGCGAAACCCTCAAAGACAAATGACAGGTGAATATGGTTTCCAATCTTTTAAGTCACCAATGCATGGATGAGAGCAGACCACGTGCCCTCCAAATATTTCAACCACATGTGGGTATTGTCTATAGTCATCTGTGTATTCCAATCATCCAATTATTATTACAATGATATATAAAAAAACTATGCACGCAACTATGGAGTGTGTATATATATAATTTCACCAATGATAACATATAATCTATATCATTGTAATCAATAGTTTCGAGGGTTGTGATATTGGTTAACAATGATTTCATAACATTGACCTTAGAGTAAGGATATAACAACCTTGCCATTGGAACAATCCCAAAGTCTACTATACAATAAAGTATTTCCAAATAACAATTTGTGTGTACACTTTGCAAAATGACATTAAAATAATTACATATTGTATTCAAGTTCAAACTATATTATTTGAAACCAATGGTTTAGGGTTAGTTATCATATATGTCATTTGACTATAAGAGTAAAGGTATTTAAACCATAACAAATTAACAATCACAAGGATCGACCTTGGTGTAAGCTTTTACAAATAAAAGTTTGTATACTCAACTTGTCAATAACAATATTAATGGATCCTATCATTATTTGCAAAGACAGTTTGTGATTGTTTAAGTTTACTTGGTTCTAGCATAGTATAAGAATCATTGTTGTATAGTTTCACTTGATGTAGACCTCAGATTAGGAGTTCTAGGTAGTAAAATATACCATAGTAGTTATTATAAACTACAACTTATTATAAGTGAGACAACATGTTAATAGTAATTTTACTATGGAGTAAACCATGCACAAGGTTTATAATTATAGGAATAACACTGATAATGTATTTACCTATGACTTAGACTTATGAAAGTGATGGTAGGTAGTATTCTATCTTAAGATGATGCATCTAGTTACAATAACCAAACTCATAATGGCATAGAAATTTCCAGGTAGTAAGATCTCTACAGGATGCAAGTAACAATCAAATTAGTACATTATAAAATAATGTGGTATTGTATGTTGTTACATTAATACATGCAGCAAGGCGATAATGTAAGTACTAATGTTTATAACTTAATGATGAACATATTTACATACAAGCTACAGGTTGATAAATTCCATGGCTAGTAAGATATAGACGAAATAGAAACCATGTACTCTATTGGAAATATTTACCCTCGATTTTGACAGAAATACTTTCATGAATAAAAGACAGTTACTTTATCTCATCAGAGCTTCTTTTTAAGTAATCAGTTTATTTACTAGCATATTAAAATGCAATAGATATACTTCTTGCTACCTCATGAATTAAACTTCTACTTGATCGATCATTACCTGTTGAACCTGTAAGAACCAACAGTCCATCTGTGTTAGCATAATGCTAAGTAATCCCAAGTTTTTAAAGATAGATTTCACCTAATTTCCAAAAAAAATAATAATAACATTATCAGTAGAGCTAAAATAAATCTGGTTGCACGTCATTCTTATACACTTTATGAAAACGAAAGTTGTATTAGTTATTGTGTTATGAAACTAATTAATATCAATTGTTAAACTGTTTCATTTTCTGCTAAGCTACTAGTAGTTATTAAACTACGAGTTTAGACATTTTATGTTACATTAAAAATTTTAAATTTTTGTGAAAATTTGGTGTTATGACATGTGGTATCGGAGCACAAGGTTCAAACACTAGGCCTTGATGAAGCTCAATTTGCTTATATGAAATAGTGTATTAAATCATTTTGCTAATGTTGTTTTCTTTTAATGTTATTCAACAGAGAATTTTGTTTCTGAGTTTAACAATAGGTATGGAAATAATGGAGGAATATGAAGAAGAGGAATCTCCCTTTACTGAACAAGAAAACTTACAAAGAGACCCTATACAAGAAGACATAACCACTAATTCCTCAGAATGTTTACAAACAGTAAAAGAATTAAAATCTGAAATGGAATCTGTTAAAAAAGAAAATGAGAGGATTCTGAGAGCTCAGGAGGAGCTCAATCAGATCCTAACAGAAAAATTTCAAACTGAGGGAAGGGGTAAAAGAGATGATTCATAAGATATAAGTTACCAACATAAGTATAAAAACATTAAACAGACTAAAAATGAAAGCAGCTCATCTTTCGAAGTGTTTGGTGATCAACGTAATTTTCATTCTACTAGTGATAGTAGTGAGAATAACCACTATACCAAAAAGAGAAAATATAAACCATATGAAGAAATTTCATGAGAGTTTAAAAAGATCAAACCACCAACATTTAATTGGGAAACTGAGAAGGGGGAGGAAGCAGAATCCTAGTTATCTTGGATGAAGAAGTACTTCCAGATATATATAACTATTCTAACCAATTAAAGGCTAGAATGGCTATCTATAATATTTCAGGGAAAGCTGATATATGGTGCCAATATTTAAAGAGAGTGAAAGGAATAAAAGAGAAGAACATAAATTGGAGTACCTTCAAGAAGTAATTTAAAAATAAATTTTTATTTGAGCAGTACTATGAAGAAAGAGCTAAAGAATTCTATGAGCTCAAAACTAGGTACAATGACTATGAAAGATTTGAACAATAAGTTTTTAACTTTGCTTAGGTATGTACCATACCTTGTAGATGAAAAAATAAAGGTACAATGGTGTCTTAGTTGCCTACCTTATCACATAAAGGATAGTATTGAGTGTGACAATCCTAAAACTCCGGAAGAAGCTACGAGAAAAGCTAATTTCTGTTATGAACATAATAGAAAAAAGAAGAGTATGGCCAACTGAAAGGCCAAAAAAAAAAAAATTATGATCAAAAGAAGAAAGAGTTTGAGCCCAATCAGAATTCTAAAAATAATAAGGCTAGAAATTTATTCCCAAGGGAATAAGAATAATTCACCAAACAATCAGAACAATCAAAAGAGTAAAGAGTCTGCTAATAACCATGGTAATTACACACAAAAATTTAAACAAAAAGAACCCATAAAGTGCTAGGAGTGTAATGGCCCACATTATGCCTCAGTCTGTCCTAATCGAAAAAAGACTGACACTAATATCCATACAATACAGGAGGAGATGTCTGTTGGATATTTAGCGAGGACTATGCCAAGGATCAATGCAGCCTTGGAGAATCGGCAAGCAGACTATCAAAATTCCATGGTGGAAGTAGAAGGTAATATAAACCAAACACCCATAGCTATTTTAATTGATCCAGGAGCTAGTTTAATTTATATTTCACCTAGTTTGGTAGAAAAATATAAGCTTCCTATTGAAAAATTTGCAAGTTCTTGGTTGGTTCAGTTAGCTACTGGTGCAAAGAGGAAGGTAACTAGTTTTGTAAAGAATTGTGTAGTAGTTATGGATCAATTTGAAACTTTTGTAAAGCTTAATGTACTACCGATGGGTTCTTATGACATACTAATTGGAATGGATTGGTTAGAAAAACATAGGGTGATCTTAAACTGTTATGATAAAACCTTTACTACTATAAATAAAGATGGAAATCCAATAAGCATAAAGGGAATCCCTAGAAAAACAACTGTAATGCGAATTTCTACTCTGTAGCTTAAGAGAGATGTTAGTAAAGGTTGTAATTCTTATGCAGTAACAGTAACTAATGAATTAAATCTAAATAATATAGATAAATTAAAATTGCACGATATACCAGTTTTAAAAGAGTATGCATATGTATTTGCGGAAGAAATTCTGAGACTGCCTCCGAAAAGGAAACTAGATTTTACCATTGAGCTGGTACCTGCTGCAGTACCCAACTCAAAGGCCCCTTATCGAATGAACATACTTAAACTTAATGAAATTAAGTCACAATTAAAAGAATTGACAAGAAGTATATTTGACCCAGTGTGTCGCCCTAAGGGGGCACCTGTCATCTTCGTTAAGAAAAAGGATGGAACTCTATGACTTTGTATAGATTACCATCAATTGAATAAGATGACTATTAAAAATAGTACCCATTTCCTTGCATAAATGATCTGTTTCATCAACTACGTGGAGCTACAATGTTTTCAAAAATTGATTTGCAGTCTAGATATCACCAAGTTAGGATTAAAGATGAAGATATTTTTAAGACCGCTTTTAGGACTCGATAGGGCCATTACAATTTTGTTGTCATGCCATTCGGGCTCACTAATTCCCTATATATTTTTATGTGTTTAATGAATAATGTAATGCATAAATATTTGGATAAGTTTGTGGTCATGTTTATCGATGACATATTAATGTAGTTGAAATCTAAAGAAGAGCATAAAGAACATTTAAAACTTGTTTTGCAAGAGCTACGAGATCACCAACTCTTTGCAAAGTTTCGTAATTGTGATTTATTTAAGGATAAAATCTAGTACTTAGGTCATGTGGTGACTAAAGAAGAAATTTCGGTGGATCCTGAAAAGATAAAGGTGATTGAAGATTGGCCAGTTCCTAAAGACGTAACTGATGTTCGATCCCTCATGGGAATTATTGGTTATTACCGGAGGTTCATTGAAGGGTTTTCAAGAATCGCAAATCTGATAACCTCTTTACAGAAGAAGGGAAAGAAATTTGGTTGGAATCAGAAGTGCGAGGAGAGTTTTAAAAAGTTAAAAAGTTTATTAACCAAGGCACCTATTTTAAGAATAGCTGATCCAAATAAATATTTTGAAGTGAGTATTGACACCTGCAATAATGGTTTAGGCAGAGTATTGACTCAAGAAGGGCATGTTATTGCTTATGAGTCTCGAAAATTAAAAATTCATGAAAACTATGCAACTTATGACCTAGAATTAGCTGTTGTCATACATGCTCTAAAGATGTGGCGTCATCATTTAATTGGAAGAAAATTTATTCTAATGACAGATAATAAAGGACTAAAATATCTGTTAGATCAACCTAACCTAAATGCTAGACAAGTTAGGTGGCTAGCTTTTCTAAGTGAGTTTGATTTCGAAATTCAGCACATTAAAGGGAAAGAAAACAAAGTTGTTGATGCATTAAGTAGAAATGCAAGGCTGAACTTTGTAGCAATTATTAGCACTTATACAATAGATCTAGAAGAATAGCTTAAAGCAAGGTTAGAACAAGATGAAATTTACCAAAAATTATGAGCAAAACCGAAAGAAAATCCAACAGAAAGTTTAAGTAAAGGGTACAGCTTGAATGAAAAGGGATTTTTATTGTATAAAGACAAAATGTATTTACCTAATGTTCCTAAAGTTAACTTATTAATTTTAGATGAAATCCATAAAAATCCATACTTAGGCCATCCAGGTTATCAGAAGACTATAACTATGTTAAGAAAAGAATATTTTTGGCCAAACATGAAGACCGAACTAGCATGATATATCGCTAGGTGTTTTCAATGTCAGCAAGTAAAAACTAAACATCAACACCCAGCTGGATTACTTCAGCCATTGCCCAATCCTAGCTGGAAATAGGAGATAATTAGTCTTGATTTTGTTGCTGGACTGCCTAAAAATCAGAATTTAAATGATTATATAATGGTAGTAGTTGACAAATTAAGTAAATAAACCCATTTTATACCTGGAAAAACTACATATAAGGTTGCAAACATAGCTGATATCTTTTTAAAACAAATTTTCTGACTACATGGAATACCAAAAGTTATAATCTCAGATCGAGACCCTAAATTTACAAGTAACTTTTGGAAATCTTTGTTTAAAGGATTAAACGCTACACTAAATTTTAGTACTTCGTTCCATCCTCAAATTGATGGAAAGACTGAAAGTGTAAACCAATTATTGGGATATTTACTAAGAATGTATGTAAAGGATCAGCCAGGTAAATGGGAGGATTATTTGCATGTGGTAGAATTTGTTTATAATAATAATTATCAAGCTTCAGCCAGATTTAGTCCTTTCGAAATCTTGTATGGAAGGAAGTGTAACACTCCTATCTCTTGGATTAATAGGGTGGACAGATTAGGATTAGATCCTGAATTATTGAAAGAAATGGAAGAAATTATAAAGCAGGTACAAGGTAATCTGAAAATTGCGCAAGATCGACAGAAAAGTCAAGAAGACTTTAAAAGAACTCCAAAAGAGTTTCAGGTAGGTGAACATGTGTTCATCAAGGTCAAACCCAAAAAGAGCTCTCTGAGGTTGGGTAGTTGTGAAAAAATAACACCTCGTTACTATGGTCCTTTTGAAATACTGTCTAAGATTGGATAGGTATCCTATCAGTTAGCCTTACCACTGAATTTAAGAGTTCATAATGTTTTTCACATTTCTGTATTAAAGAAATATGTTCATGATGCTACTCATGTTGTTAATTGGAATGATGTACAGGTGGAACCAAAAGGAGATTTTCTGGTGGAACCAGACATTATCCTTAGGTAGAGGGATATCACACTTCAGAATCGTACCATTGGTCAGGTGAAGGTGCAATGGAAGTACCTTAGTCTAGAGGAAGCCACCTGGGAATTGGAAATTCATATGTGAGATGCATATCCAATTCTATTCCAAGGGAATTCTGAGGACGAGGAATAAATAACATCAAGGATGATGTTATAATTTAAGGGGGTGTGTATGTCAAATGCCCCAATTTTGTAAAAACAATTTTATATTATTTGAGGAACAATATGTTAAATTTTATGCTAAGTTGTAATTGATGACCCAATGGGGCCAATGATATTTAATGTAAATTCTGAATATTTTATTTATAAATAAATAAATGAGGAAACAACAGCTTAGGAGAGCTGTTAAAAGAGTGTTTACTAGTTAAATTGGTGGAGGAGATTGGGTGGAGAGTAAAATGACATGTGGCATCATCCTCAAACCAATTCCAACTGTTGTAGGTGGCAACCTACCTACATTTGTGGTCATGATTCCCCAAGAAAGTGGAATCAGAGAAGGTGGCTCAATTAATGAAAAATGACCCAAAAGACCTACGCAATATTTATAAAAAATCCCATTGAAGAGAGCTGAGGCTACTCATTCTAGAGAAGTGATCATTCAGGGTGAATGAATGTACTTCAGATAAATTCAATGGAAGGGAAAACTAGAAAGAGTTTGAGGGGATAACTGCTGATTGATCTAGTTGCAACTTTTAAGCTGGAGATCATACTGTTGAGAGGAGAGTGTTTTACTAAGGTATTGAACTAGTTAGTTGGCAGAGGGTTTTACTGTTTGCATTCTCCACCCAATTATCAGCCAAGAAGACCAAGAACAGGCTCGGAGGTCCTGAGGAAGCGTTGTTTGGGAACTCTCTAGGATATTGGTAGGGAGGAATGGCCTCCTAAAGCTGTTGTCATCTTGTCCTCAACAGGCTCTATGTTATTATTTTTTTACTGTTTTACTTAAATATTTATTAGTTTAACTATTATGTGAATGTTAAAAGTTTAAAGTTTGTGAAATGCTAGATTTAGTATTCTTATTAGATTGTTATAGAAATGAAATTTGTTTATATATTAGTGAAACAAAATGAAAATAAATTTATGCACTATGTTTTTCCACACATGGAAACCAGGTCATACTCTAGCATAGTTAGAATACTTTAAGTAGATGAAAAAATTCTTAAGAGAATGAAAATAGTAGATAGGATCTTGTATCTGTAGATAGCAAAGTAAATTTATTTCAATGTTCAAAAAGTTAGGAAAAACAGTGTCATGTGTCATTTGTGTTTACTTTTTTACTAAGTATAACTAAATAAAAATGCAGGAAAAGAAATAGTAACTACACTAGAGTTGCAATAATAGTATACTGATACAAATAAAAGTTTATAGAAAATAATCGCCAAGTATATAAACAAGTTATTAACCAAGCATTATTTCTTTTAAAACTAATACTAAATCTTGAAACTATTATTTAATAAAAACCAGATTACGGTTATATATATAAACCCTTGTTTTATGAAAAATAAAGAGAGTTCCAAGGTTAACCATCTATTCTTTACAGAGTTCTGAATAACTGTAATCTACAGAATAGTAAATGAAATAAATGTAAATATAAATATTAAATGAAATAAAACTGAGAATTACATAGTTAGGAACTATTTATTATTTTATAGAACATACTTATAACCTTTGAAAAGAAACTAAGGGTTGAAACCCTTTTCAACTAAACTATTCAAGTATAAGTTAATCTATATCTAGTTACATTGTTAACTAAGATTTAAAATTTACAAGGGAACTGTAACTGTGCATTAGACTGAATACAGTCTTGTTCTTAAAAGCTTTAAAATGTATTTACAAGCTCTTTTAAAATTAAATACTTCATTAATAGGTTAATAAATAATAATACACATGTAATAGTGAAAACTGAAGCAAACCAAAAACAGTGCCCAAGTAATAATTTAGTTAAGAATACATTTACACAAGGGTTTTATTTTCATTAAACCCTAACTATATATTCTGGGCTGATAAGAATAAAATTAATAAATTTACATTATGACTGTTCCACAGTCTTCATATTAATATTATTTACTTATAAATGTATCATAAACAGTAAATTTCTTCACTGACAGTTGAAGAAGGAAAAACCCTATTTTACAGTATCATTATTTATAGGTTAACGAAATCATAACAATGCAAGACAAAGATCAAGTTTAAAAAAATCTGTATTTATATGTTGGTTATCTAGGGCAGACCCGGGTTTATTGTAATGTACCAACAAAACACCTAGCTCACTGGCCGTTTCGGCGACAGACCGTAGAACGGCTTGAAGTCTCACCTGAAGTGATCCTAGATGGGGTGGCTGAAGACTCACGTGTCCTCAACTAGGTTTTGTAGCATCCTAGGTTTCTCTTGACTCTGGTTAACCAGTTGAGTTTCTTTATAATGTTGTATCTCTCTTCCATACAGAATCCACTATGAGATGGACTCTTATCACATCGCGGCTTCTCCGCCGATGAACAAACTTTCCTTCTTACTTGACTCTTTACCTGTGATATCCCACACCGCAGCTCCTTCGACAGTGTGATATCACCTTTCTACACTGCGATAGCTTCTATGGTAAGAATTAATAGGACCCTTCCACTCTCATGGTCCACTGACCTTCCTTTCCCTCTTATACTAGCTCAGCTAACATTCACAAGGGTGTTAAACAACTTTACTTAGCCTCTACAGTCTAATATTCTCAACATCTATTGCGCTCAACTTGCTGAACTAAATACATAGGAATCACTTGACACTGAACTGTTACTATGTGAATCAAACTCTGATACTTATATGCAGAATACTTAACACGTCCAACTCACATTTAATCCTCTACGTTACTATAAACTGAAGGATAGCATACACACATTCATTAACTGTTATCTAAGCTCATGTAATAGGTAAAAAATAGCAAATACGTAAACACGATCACATGAAATGGTCACACAACACACTGCTTTTACGTGGTTCACTTCCAAGGAGGAAGCTACGTCCACAGGAACTGGTTTTTATATTATATCTTGAGAGAGTAAACACAGTTCTGCTGCAACCTATTATGCAGCTCAAGATATTCTGGGAAACTCCACGTTCTCAGCTAGAGCCCTTCTCTCTTAGATCTCTTCTCTTCTATTCGGCTTTCTTCTTACAGTATATTCTCTCTCTCTCTCTCAATCCCTACGGATTGTTACATTCATACTCAAGGAGTCGGCTACTAGTTACAATAAGATAATATAGATTGAATAACAAAACCAGAGCTTGACTCTTTCTGAATATCTTACAATACAAATGATTAAACAACTAGCTATATTTCTCTTTAACTGTCTGACTGTCTACTACCAAACCTTTTACAATACAAAATACATGCTTAAATAGGTGGCCCGAAGGTCTCACCCTGTTACAAAACTATGGGCCTATCCCAACAGTAACCCAAGAAACCCTAACTGTGATAGTCGGTGCATCTGTACTTTGAACTGCCACTTACTGGTCATACTACAACTCTCTGCAGTCTTCCTCGCTTCCCGGCACTGATCGTGGGTATGGGCACCGCTTCCTTCGTCGCTCCCCTTCTATCCTTTGTCTTCAATACCTCAGCCCGTTGCTCGTTTTCCTTTATGAGGGTATCTCAGCCCTCCTGTCTTCACCGCTGCCTTAAGTGTAGTGGTTGAGCTCTCTCTTCTTGGTCGCTTCCTGTACTGTTTCTTTTGAATTTCTTGTCCCGATATAGCAGCTTTTTATGTAGCTGCAAGCCCTGCTCCAACAGTCCCCTAACACTTATGTGTGGCTCATCCCTGAGCCACTAACAGCTGGCTTCTCTTGCTATAGCTTCTCCTTGGCTTCCTTCAAAGTCCTTGCAAATATTTCTCGAAGTCATGCGACTTCTTTTTCCATAGCTTCGACACAGTCTTGTGCTGCTTCAAGCATAACTTGACTAATGATGGAGTCTTCTGTAAACTTAGTTCATAGGTATCTCTTATATTTCCTTCCCTCTTTGTCATGCTCTCTCTCTCATTGCTTGCAAGACCTTCAAGTGACCGCTTCACCTGGATCATCGTCGAATCCCTGACACAAGATATATTCCAAAGTTGCATATAGGTCTTTTCGTGGATCAGCATCTTTTTTAAGGATCTTTGAGCTTTTGAGAAGCCTTTCACAGATATCCTTTCCTCTTTATCTAGGTTAGAACTTGTATCATGAGGAAAATATAAATCTGTATCTTCCAGCCTTCTCAAACATTTCATTCAGTCTGGATCCTTCCATACGAAAGCTATACAAACCATGAATTCCATTCCGAGAACAAGCCCTTGTCTGCCTGCTGAAGTTTTGCTTATCCGATTTGTTTTCCACTTTCATTTTTCTTCTCAAAAAATCACTCTAGGTATTCACACTGCATATGATCTTCATATTTTCATTTCTTTGCTTCTGCAATCGCTTATTCTTCTCTTAGCTGATGAGATAGGTCATCTTCTTTCTCCCATTGCCTTCTGTTTCTCATTTTTACTTTCTTCCTCTTTCTTTTTGTTGGTAGATTTCTTCTCATCATTCTTCTATTCTGTTTTCTTATCTTCAGTGATCTTCTCATCTTTCTTCTTTGCTGCTCTGAGCTGGACTCTTCTACTATCTAAGATTGACTCCTCATCCTTGGCATCTGTCTGACCTATGGTGCACCTAATTTCACAACCTTGGGTGGCGTCATCATAATAGAGAGGAGGCCACCACTATGGAATCGTTGCACAATGTCTTCTAAAGGTTCCTTCTCAGACATATACCACCTGGTGCAATACTCTGGACTCGCAATGGTTGCGAAATTGGGGAAACTAGCACTCTGTAACTGAAGTATCTCTGCTCAGGCAAAACTCTTACAAATTGCTCTATAACTCTCAAAAATCACTAAACTAACCCTTCTGTGTGAATGATCTATGTACTTATAACAAAGGCGATACTCTCTGAAGCAATGGTCACTTAAGTTGGACCTGTCGATAGCATTTATTGCATGGACAAGACAACACCCGTCGTTTCTATCCTCATTAATTACTTAAATCCGATCAAATTTCCTTTGAAAGTTGTGCACAGGCGCCTGTCTTGACCAAGATTTACCAAATCTGGGAAAATCACTATACTGTTTCCAAATCTAGGGTAATAGATAGCTGTCATATCCGGTATTAAATGCTTGTCAGAGGGAGAAGTGACTATCCCACTGTTCTTTTCCAAAATAGTCTACGTGGCATGAGGCACATCGCATTGCTGTGATGTCACACCGCATCGTCCTGAACCAAAAGCTTCACGCCAAATTTTTTTTTTTTTAAGTGTAGACTAGTTATAGGTGCGCTATCTCCTTTCAACTACACTAGACATATTCACTTTATGTATCTCTGCATTAATATTTGGGGGTGGGGTGGCTATCACTATAAAGCTTAAGCCTACTACCATTAATGAAAGTAGGAACAAGCTCCCCATTCAGTTTACTGAGCTGAATGGCACATCCTTCTGTAACTTACTGAATTTGATATGGCCCCAACCAATGCATATTAAACATCCCTGGAAACTTAACAAACTTACTGTTATAAAGGAGCACTAGGTCTCCTGTCTAGAAACTCCTGCTCTTAATGTGCCTGTCATGCCAAGATTTTTCTCGTTCCTTCTACACTTTTTGATGAAATCCTGCAATGAATCTGTCTTCTTCTAAGGCAAGAAGCTGCGTTAACCTGTCATTCATCATATATGCATCAGCCATCTCGGTAATTTGAGAAATTCTTAAACTGGGAATGATATATTCCATAGGCATAACAGCCTCTTGTCCATACACCAAGCGTAAAGGTGTGTGTCCTGTAAGTTTCTTGCATGTAGTTCTATAAGCCCATAATACAGCATTAACCTTGAGGTCCCAATCATTTCTTTGACTGTTACAGATCTTAGTAAGAGAATTTTCTAGAATCTTATTAAAAGCCTCCATCGTACCATTAGCTTGTGGGTGGTAGGGAGTGCTCTTATGGTGTTGTATCTGAAATTCTTTCATCAAGGCCTCAATAGTGTGATTCAAAAACTGCATTAGAGAGAATTTGAAGTCAAAAATGGGCCTCAAAAGAACCAAAATGTACTATGAAAATCAACCAATTACATTCTAGTAGATGACATCATCCCCCATGGTTGAGGTGGCATTGCATGAGTTAAGAATGCTTATTTGTCACATTTTCTATGGTGGATGAAAACCCATAGTTAACCAAGGTAGTGGTACAAGTACTTTTAAGTCATAAAGTGAAGTACTCATAACAAAAGTCATTTCACACTTTCTCATAAAATAATATTATTGCTATTTTCAATTAAAGTACTTACAATTCACTTTCTCATAAAATAATATTATTGTCATTTTCAAGTAAATTACTCATAATTCATAAAAATGTCTTTTCACTTTTTTTTATAAAATAATATATTATCATTTTCATGTTTTTTTAATTTTAAATTATATATTCACTCAATTGTATTTAATATCATAATGTCAAACTAATATATATATATATATAATCTTGTACTTAAAAAAAAAATTAAATTCATGAATGATATTTATATGAAAAAAATATGTTAGTTATGCATATAAATTAAATTCATTTTTGTTTAATTTTATTTACAAGTTCAAGAAAAATAAATGCTAAAGAATAATAAATTTTTGGGAATTTACAATGAATCTTAGTCACATCATTGTAGAGTTATTTTATTAATTTTATTTATAGTCAATTTAGAAAAGTAACTCAACCATGGTTATTTATATTGTGCATAAAAAGTAGTGTAGGAGGTGAGTTGTCATATATACCTACCCCATAAAACCCCTAACTCATAATATTTTAATATATCTTATATTTTTGTAGTACATCTCTTAGGAGGCCCATTTTTTACCTCAAATTCTCTCTATGTGTGTGCCTTGATCGCTCATCAAAATTACTGGACATCCAAATATACTAATGATGTTTTCAAAAATGAACTGTGCAGCTGTAGCAGCATCACAATTCCTTACTGCTTTGGCCTCTTCCCATCTGGTGAGGTATTATGTTCCTGTGATGATGTATCTCGCACCAGATCATTTTTTGGGTGGGTTGATAGGACCCACAAAATCTATAGCCCACTTGTCAAATTCCCACAGCGTGATCTGTGGTCGCAGTGGCATTTCATCTCTCCGCGAAGGTTTTCCTACCCTCTGGCAGATATCGCAACATCTGAAAAAATCCTTAGTGTCTTTGTGCAAAGTAGGCCACCATAATCCTGCAGCTAGAATTTTCTGCGCAGTCAGCTTTCCTACAAAATGACCTCCTACGGTACCTGAATGTGCTTCCCTGATAATGGCCTCTTTCTCATGCGGCATCATGCATCTGCGCAGGACTTCATATGGACCTAACTTATATAATTGTCCTGCGATCAAAGTGAAATATGCTGCTTTCACAACTAGTTGTTTCTTCTACTGCTTAGTAAACTCAACTGGTGCCCACCCTGTAGTGAGAAAGTGGATAATATCTTCGTAATACTCAGCTGCAATATGGATAGAAAACAATTGCGCATCTGGCAAATTATCTTCTAAATTACTTGGTTCTTCTCCTGAGTCTATTCACAATAGATGATCAAGTCCAGCATTTAATTTTTCTAGTTTTACAATAATTTCAAAATCATACTCCTAAAATAAGAGTAACCATCTACAGATCCTTCCCCCTAACACTGGTTTATTGACCAAATACTTTAAAGCGGAATGGTCAGTAGACATCTTGAATGAGGCACCCAGCAAGTAGTGCCTGAACTTCTGTAGAACATACACCATAGCCAATCCTTCTCTTTCTGTAGTGGTGTAGTTCTTTTCTGTGGTAGATAACTTTCTGCTAGAGTACGCGATAGGGTGATCAATACCCCCTTCTCCTAGTTGTGTTAAGAAAATCCCCAGTGCGATGCCAGATGCATCCACATGTACATGAAATGGCTTGTTCCAATCTGGGAATACTAAGATAGGTGTTGTAACCATCCTCTCTTTAAGAGTGTCTAAACTTTGCTAGCATTCCTCATTCCATAGGAATTTCACATCTTTCTTTAACAACTTTTCCATAGGTGCTGTGATCTTTGCATAGCCTTTGATGAATTTTCTATAGTAGCCGGTATGACCAAGCACTGTCCTCAATTGATTGACTGAGTTGGGTGCTGGAAGATTTACAATGATGGCAATCTTTGTAGGATCTACCATCAAGCCTTGTCTGTAAACAATATGACCCAACAAAATGCCAAATGGCACACAGAATATACATTTCTTCAATTTAAGAGAAATCTGATATTGCCTACATTTCTCTAACATAAGCCTTAATTATCCTATATGCTTTTCGATTAATCCAAATACAGTCTAGTCATCAAAATAGACTTCTAAGAATTTATGGATGTATTCCTTAAATACAGCAACTACTACTCTAGAAAAGATAGCTGGTGCATTTTTAAGACCAAAGGACATTACCGTATACTAGAATGAGCCCCATTCTATTGCAAAGGTGGTCTTATGTCGATCCTCTGGATGGATTCTTATCTGGTGATAGCCTGAAAAGCCATCAGTGAATGAGTAGATCTCCTATTCGTCCACATTGTCTAAAAATTCATCAATAAAAGGTGTCGAAAATGGGTCATGAAGTGATGCATCGTTGAGTTTGCGCAAATCGACACAAATCCTGATTTATCCTTTAGTTTTATTTTCCTACACAACCATGTGACTAACCCATTCTCTCTCTTCTACTGGTTCAATAATGCCTGCTACTAACATCTTATCAATCTCATCTTTAACTTTTTCTTTATAGCGAGGATTCAATCTCTATGGACGTTACTTAACTGGCCTAGAATCCTCTTTCAAAGGAATCTGCATGACTCCCAAATCTCCTACTATTCCCTTCATCTCTATGAACTTAGTGGGAAATAGGTCCTGATAGTCATGTAACAGATCTGCGATGTGTCCTACTATTTCATCATCCCAATAGAGGCAAGCTTTGGTTCTGTTTCTGTGCCAATATTGATCTTTTTAATCCTGATAGGTTCTGTGATAGCTGGAAACTCTAGCTTTGGTCCATCAACTTCACGAGTCTCTTCAAACTTCGGAATGTTGATACTACAAGGATTCTCATCCTCATCCGCTGGCTCTTCTGCGAAGTTGTAACACTCTAGCGCTTGTTCTAACTGGATGGCCCAATCAGGCTGAGTATACACTGGTAGGGTACAATATTCAAATATCTTAGCCTTTATACTACCTAGAGCCTGATCAATTCTTGGATACTCAAATTCAAAAGTGAAAGTGAGTAGAAAGCTGTCTATCATAACTGGCCATGAAATAGTTCCTCTGCGCAACTCTGTCTCAGTGTACCAGTTCGTTGGGATTGTGTCTAAAGTGTGAATGAATAGGTGAACCCATTCATCCTCCGGAATGTCCAACCAACTCTGTTCACAAATCTCAATATGTGACCTGGGGTCACTTTCTCCTGTATATTTCTGCTATAAAGGCTCCTTGTTATTAAGGAATCTGATCACCATCAGTCTCTTAAAATCATCCCATGATGTGATATGTTCTTTATGTACATGCCACCATCTTGCAGGTGTGGATTTGACTGCAAGGTCAATAGCTGCCATCCTCTGCTCATGAGGAATTTCCTGCTCAAACTGTTGTAAAAAGTCATTAACATCCAGTAAGCCATGAAATAACGGAATATCCTTAACCTCTGCACCAATCCATCGCAGTGAATTAGTCATAAATGCACATCTGCAAGCTAAGACTTCGTAAAGTCTATTCTGCCAATTTTCTAAGCCAACATCTGAATCTGATGTGCATGAGCTATCGCATCGCCAACTAATATTTCCTTCTATGGTGGGGTTGATGTAATCACTCTAATTAACAGTCATCTGATAGAGGCTTTCCATATTACACACCTCTTCCTCTGCTCTGATGGGTTCAATATAACAAGGACCCTGGAAAGGATCCAACGGTACGATGACTCGAATCTGATTGTCCTCAAAGTTCATTTGTATTTTCTTTAAATCGATAACGACCATGTTATCGATTGCCCAATAAATACCTAGTAAAGCTGGATACGGTCTGCTATCGCCAATTATTTCTATGACTTCAAAGTCTGCAAAGCTGCAAAATCCATCAATATCAACTGGTACTTGCGGTAATCGACCCAGTGGCGATATCCTCTACTGATTGGTGAGTCCCAGATGGATAGGTGATCTGTCTAACTTAGGGATACCCATCTGTTCCCATGTCTGCTTAGTTAGAACATTTACCTCTGATCCTAAATCTAGGATTACCTCATCCATTTCAAATTATCCAATTTGTACTGTGAGTCTCATTTCTCTTCTGGTTCTGGTATGGCCCATAATACTATGAACAGCACACTGCATACTGCTCACAGAAGAAGGTTGCTAGTATTGGTCTATGATGCGCTGAAGCTCTCCGATAGCTTTCTCGTTTCTGACGAGTTTCAAACAACTCCATAGGAAGGATTGGACACTTCCTGTCAGCTCATCTTCTTCACACCTTCTCGATGTGGTAGCCTGCAATGTCTGCACAGGACTAATGCCACAATGTTGCTGCTGCGGTATGCCCCTACAAGGCAATACCTGAGATCCTGATGGTGTAGGTTTAGTAAAGAATGTTTTAGCTTGCTGAAATGTTTCTTTGTTCTTCTATAGGTCAAGTGGTGTTGATTTATCACTGGCTTTACGCACCCACTCCAGACCCGTATTCTTTTCTACATCCTGCGATGTCTTACTAGTAGAAGCACCGCTACGAGTCACAATATTGACTCTTGGTTCTGGTTCTTTTTGCTCAGCAGCAATAAGCTGAATGTTCTGGTTTACTACTGGCTTTGGGTCCCTGATCTTGGCTATCAAGATAGGACATTCTTCTATAGTATGATCATAGGACTTGCAATATTTACATGTCATAGTATGGTTCTGACAATCCCTAGCATAATTTCCTATGGCTCCATAGTTATAACAAATAATCAGTCCACGGCCACGGCCAAAGTCTCCACCACAGCCAAAGCCTCCACCACGGCCTCGTCCTTTGAATCCTCCTCCATGGCCAACATGATCCGGTTCATGCTGTGGTCCTGCTGCTGGACCCGATGTCTTTGACTGGACTCTGTAGAGGTCATGTTTTCTGTTTATCATGAGATCATAAGATTTGCAATTATTTTCATCATGTCCTACTGACTTACAAAAGTTACAATATAAGTTCTTAGGAGTTTGTACATACTTCTGAAGTAAAGGGCATTCTTGTGGTCTATGTCCTCTTGTTTTACATATTTCACACCATGGCCCTTGATTTTGTACTAAGGGGTTAGGAGCCCCACTTGCTAAATACTCAACAAATACTGGACAATTATCTTTAGTATGGCCCTATCCTTTACACTTTGTACACCATAACTCTTGTGCAATCTCTTTTCCTTTCTTAATCTCATGCAGCTGTAAAGTGAGATTGGATAACTGATTTTGTAGGTTTGTCATACCTGTACTAGTCTCAGCTAGAGGTGAATCCTCTAGTTTCATTTCCATCTCCAACGCTTCATCTTGCATACAGAGTCTCTACTGCATTAATGGAAGTTTGATGTGAGGGAGAAGTGATGCGATGAACCATTCTTTATGCTGCTCCGGCGCAAACTCAAAGCTAACTTGGTCTATAAGGGCTTTAAATTTCTAATCAAAGTCCCATACTAACTCTGTGTGTAACTGTTTGATGTCTTTAAGTTCTGTAATACATTGTGACTCACACTTAGGTTTCTTAAATTCCTTAATCATGGCGGTCCTGACCTATATGAGCGTTTTGGGTTGTGCTGTCGTATACTTCATATACCATGTTAAAGCTCGTTCTCTAAGTGTAGTGGCCAACTGGACAAGTTTAGTATTATCATCTTGGATCTGTTTAATGGTCCATATGGCTTCACATAGGAACCAATGTTGTTCTGGGTCTTCTGCCCCTGTACCTTTAAAGGTATGTAACTTCATATCATCCCCCATTCTATTTCTACGTGGTGGATTCTGATTTGCTGTGTTACTACCACTCCACGGTGTAACTGTAGTATGTATTGTGTGTGAACTACTAGATGGAGTTCCTGCGGGATATTCTGAGTCCGGGTTGCTTTCTATGGGGTATAAGGGTGGTAAGGGATACCCCCTACTATTCTTTCTCTATTGTTTTGACTCTGTTCTCTAGTACTATCTGAATTGTCTTCAAAGGAGGAAGATCTGAAATCTACTTTATACTTCTTACCACTACGTGTACATCCAATTTCTTCAAAATCACTCTCAAAATATTGTGACATTACACTTACTTAATTTACTCATCTGAGAATATATCCAATACTCCTTTTTCATGTAATAACATCTTAAGGAACAAGTTTAAAGAGGTCAAGTACTTACTGCAATATCCTTTGAAGAAGTACCTCTCTGCTTCGCTGAAACTCTTTCTTTGATCAACTGCAAACTCTGTAACAAAACCTTCCAGCAAACTTGCAAGACACAAGTCTACTACCCATGAAATGGGATTATCAATGCTCTTCACGATGTGAATCAGCTCCAATGTCTAGACAATGTTCCTTTTCTTCTTGAATATGTTCTTATCAGTCAACTTTGATAACCAATCGTACAGGTCATTTTCATAGGTCACAAAAAATATTGTATGTAGGTCTATGAAGATATGTTTTTGTAACCAGTCCTCTGTACTAAGCCTAGGACTCTTGTTTTCTTTTTCAGCAAATTCTCTCTCCTTAGACTCAACCCAGTGGTTAAGTTCTTCCTTAGTAGGATGCCAATAGAACATTAGCTCTTCAATTTGTTCAAAACCGGCAATGGAACCATTTGTTGGTTATCTAGGGAAGACTTGGGTTTACCGTAATGTACCAACAAAACCCCTAGCTCACTGGCCCTTTCGGCGATAGACCGCAGAACGGCCTGGAGTCTCACCCGAAGTGATCCTAGATGGGGTGGTTGAAGACTCATGTGTCCTCAACTAGGTTCTGTAGCATCCTAGGTTTCTCTTGACTCTGGTTAACCAGTTGAGTCTCTTTATAACGGTGTATCTCTCTTCCACGCAGACTCCACTATGAGATGGACTCTTATCGCATCGCGGCTTCTCCGCCGATGCAAAAAATTTCCTTCTTACTTGACTTTTTACCTACAATATCCCACATCGTGGCTCCTCCGGCAATGCGATATCACCTTTCTGCGCTATGATAGCTTCTATGGTAAGACTTAATAAGACTCTCCCACTCTCACAGTCCATTAACCTTCCTTTCCCTCTTATACTAGCTCAACTAACATTCACAATGGTGTTAAACAACTTTACTTAGCCTCTACAGTCTAATATGCTCAACATCTATTGCACTCAACTTGCTGAACTGAATATACAGGAATCACTTGACACTATAACTGTTACTATGTGAATCAAACTCTGATACTTATATGTAGAATACTTAACACATCCAACTCACATTTAATCCTCTACGTTACTGTAAACTGAAGGATAGCATACACACATTCATTAACTGTTAGCTAAGATCATGTAACAGGTAACAGATAGCAAATACGTAAACACAATCACATGAAATGGCCACACAACACACTGATTTTATGTGGTTCACTTCCAAGGAGGAAGCTACATCCACAGGAACTGGTTTTTATATTATATCTTGAGAGAGTAAACACAGTTACGCTGCAACCTATTATGCAGCTCAAGATCTTCTAGGAAACTCTGTGTTCTCAGCTACAGCCCTTCTCTCTTAGATCTCTTCTCTTCTATTCTGCTTTCTTCTTACAATATAATCTCTCTCTCTCTCTCAATCCTTATGTATTGTTACATTCATACTCAAGGATTCGGCTACTGGTTACAGTAAGATGATACAGACTGAATAACAGAACCAAAGCTCGACTCTTTCTCAATATCTTACAATACAGATGATTAAACAACTATCTATCTTTCTCTCTAACTGTCTAACTGTCTACTACCCAACCTTTTACAATACAAAATACATGCTTAAATAGGTGGCTCGAAGGTCTCACCCTGTTACAAAACTTTAGGCCTATCCCAATAGTAACCCAAGAAACCCTAACTATGACAGTCGGTGCATCTATACTTTGAACTATTGCTTACTGGTCATACTACAGCTCTCTGTAGTCTTCCACGCTTCTCGGCGCTGATCGTGGGTATGGGCACCGCTTCCTCGGTCGCTCCCCTTTTTTCCTTTGTCTTTAATACCTCGACCTGTTGCTCCATTTACTTTATGAGGGTAGCTCAGTCGTCTTGTCTTCACTGCTTCCTTAAGTGCAGTGGTTGAGCTCTCTCTTCTCTGCTGCTTCCTGTACTGTTTCTTTTGACTTTCTTGTCCCGATATAGCAGCTTTTCCTATAGCTGCGAGCCCTGCTCCAAAATTATAAAACCAATTGTAATACATTTTCAATTTGTAAGGTTGAATCCTAAATTAAAAACCAAATACATATCACAGCTCGAAGGCCGGTATTACCCAGCATAACAGCAAGGGTTTGCACATAAAAACTGGAAAGCAACATCATATTAAAATCTCTTAACTAATGAGAAATCAAAACAGGCTTCCAAGCACTGTATTTCCTCCTTCAACAACCCTCATTGCAAGTAGGGTAAAACCCAGTTTGAAATTAGGGCTTATCGGTTGGGGCCATGAGTCCACGGAAGTCGGCTGTTGTTTTCCTCTTCACTAAAGTTTCGAGTTGTCATGGGTTCCTATAACAAACACATTATCAAGAATTAGTACAAAGATCAATTTCTAAACTCAAAACCCTAACTGTATTAAATAACTTAACAAAGAATTTGCATAATGAAGATTGGAGTTGTCTTTACATGTAAGCAAGAATAGATTTGGAGCAATGACGAAGCTGTCACCAGCTTAAGTAATTTACACAGAGAAGGACATAAACCCCTATGCTGACCCTGGATTGAAGATAGTGTCAACGAGCTCAAGATTCACAAAGCTGTGACAAGCCACGAGTAGAACAGAACTGAAAATATGGACAGGCCGAGAGCCAAACACAAAACAAATAACCACTCGCACAATAAGGTTACAACAAGGAAGTTCTGGAGCCTAAGACTGAGAAATGAAACTACTGCAATAGAAAACACAAGCCATAGAGAAAGCAAGTAGAGGAGCAGCCTCTCATGGATGCCAAGAAAAATACACAGAGCAGCCCACAGGCCATCAAAACCCTCGGAGATAAATGACAGGTGAATAGGGTTTCCAATATTTTAAGTCATCAATGCATGGATGAGAGCAGACCACGTTCCCTCCAAATCTTTCAACCATGTGTGGGTATTTTTTATAGTAATCTGTGTATTCCAATCATCCAATTATTATTACAATGATATATAAGCGAACTATGCACATGACTATGGAGTGTGTATATATATAATTTTACCAATGATAACATAAAAACTATATCATTGTAATCAATAGTTTCGAGGGTTGTGATATTGGTTAACAATGATTTCATAATGTTGACCTTAGAGTAAGGATATAACAATCTTTCCATTTGAACAATCCCAAAGTCGACCATACATTAAAGTATTTCCAAATAACAATTTGTGTGTACACTTTGCAAAACGACGTTAAAATAATTACATATTATATTCAAGTTCAAACTATATTATTTGAAACTAATGGTTTAGGGTTAGTTATAATATATGTCGTTTGAATATAAGAGTAAAGGTATTTAAACCATAACAAATAAACAATCACAAGGCTCGACCTTGGTGTAATATTTTACAAATAAAAGTTTGTAAACTCAACTTATCAATAACAATATTAATGGATCCTATCATTATTTGCAAAGATAGTTTGTGATTGTTTAAGTTTACTTGGTTCTAGCATGGTATAAGAATCGTTGTCATATAGTTTCACTTGATGTAGACCTCAGATTAGGAGTTATAGGTAGTAAAATCTACCATAGTAGTTATTATAAACTACAACTTATTATAATTGAGACAACATGTTAATAGTAATTTTACTATGGAGTAAACCATGCACAAGGTTTATAATTATAGGAATAACACTGATAATGTATTTACCTATGACTTAGACTTATGAAATTGATGGTAGGTAGTATTCCATATTAAGATGATGCATCTAGTTACAATAACCAAACTCATAATGTCATATGAATTTCCAGGTAGTAAGATCTCTACAGGATGCAAGTAACAAACAGATTAGTACATTATAAAATAATGTGGTATTGTATGTTGTTACATTAATACATGCAACAAGGCAATAATGTAAGTACTGAAGTTTATAACTTAATGATGAGCATATTTACATACAAGATACAGGTTGATAAATTCCATGGCTAGTAAGATAGAGACGAAATAGAAAACATGTACTCTATTGGAAATCTTTACCTTCGAATTTGACAGAAATACTTTCATGAATTAAAGACAGTTACTTTACCTCATCAGAGCTTGTTTTTAAATAATCAGTTTATTTACTGGCATATTAACATGCAGTAGATATATGTCTTGGTACCTTATGAATTAAACTTCTACTTTATCGATCGTTACCTGTTGAACCTGTAAGAACTAGCAATCCATCTGCGTTAGCATATTGCTAAGTAAGCCCAAGTTTTCAAAGATAGATTTCACCTACTTGCCAAAAAAAAAATTTAACATTATCAGTAGAGCTAAAAGAAATCTGGTTGCAAGTCATTCTTATACACTTTATGAAAATGAAAGTTGTATTAGTTATTGTGTTATGAAACTAATTAATATCAATTGTTAAGCTGTTTCATTTTCCACTAAGCCGCTAGTAGTTATTAAACTACGACTTTAGACATTTTATGTTACATTAAAAATTTTAATTTTTTGTGAAAATTCGGGGTTATGACATCAGTACTTAGGATGATACCCATTAACTATTTTTTTTCAAACATGATGTCCATACTTTTTTATACTTCCACCAGCGTAAATATCAATCGTCGATGATATTCCTCCTCAAGCTTTGTTTCATTCACCTACTCTTTTTCTTCAAAGGAATTATCCTTCTGATTACTAATGGGAAAATGTTCACCAGAAGTAGAGGAAAAAAAAGAATAAAATGGAATGAGCATATCAATAGAAGGTTCAAGCATTAAACCCATTGGAAGACTCAACTAAATAGGTGGGAGATTTGTTTCTATTTTTAAGGATCATGACACAAAATGTGAACCATGGTCGTGGTAGAGCATTTCATTTTTAAATGATCTTGAAAAGGAAACAATAATCGAGGCCATTTTTATTTTTTTAATGAGCTTGAAACCATAAATAAAATATTCTCAACGTCGGTTCCTACCCAACAAGATATCTAGAGGCTGATAATTTACCATACATAAGAAGATATCAACTTAAATCTAGTATTATATCGAGAGAATAGATACATGCCCCCCAAGCTTCCCCGTGATGGGAAGAAACTATATATTTACTAACGATTGAACTCTAACATGATGTCCAAAGTCGAGATACATGGGAAATGAAGGAGAAGGAACCACAAGAACATGAAAAAACATTTAGGGAAGTTTTATGACAAGAAATCATATGTTGATCAGGTGTAACAAAGGAATGTTGATCAATGATCATATTATTCCCATCATGGGGAAAATGCATTACTCTAAAGAGTGTGGACACTACAACTTTCATGGCGTAAATATAATCTCGTCCAAAGAGAAAATTAAAATCTAAGGGACCTTGTAATACCATAACATCAATGCATAAATTTTTCCCTCCTAAGGTGATAGGTAAGTGAGGAAGGATCCTTAAAGGTGCAATAGGTATTCTATTGAAATCCAGTATCTAATCGGTGGCTAACACAAGATGAGGAGAACCTATAGCTTTCCAAGAATTGGAGGATAGAATACTAACAAAATCCCCTTCATCAATAATAGTGTGAAGTATGTTCCTAGTGGTAACTCACATAGATATATGGAAAGAAACACTCGAAGGAAGAAAATATTTTGTTAGATTACTCCAATAAAACGAAATAACCTCAGTACTTAGCGAGGGTTTTATTGAAATAGAAAAAAAATTCCTCTTTCCTAGAACAATTTGAACTTACTACGAGAAATTTAGTACTTTTAATTTCACTCAACTAGAAGAGAGGAATGATATAAATATTGTGTCAAAGTGACTACTTTAGTCTTAACACTCTCCAATGAAAGAGTGGTATTAGGTGGAGATGACATCAAATCAACCACTTTAACTTCACTCTTCAAAGGAAGAGTGGGATAATATACATTTTATTCACTCTCTAAAGAAATAATGGGATCAAATGAGTATGGAACTAGATCGACCTCTTAATCAACCAATGGGAGTTCAAGGGACAACTTACGGTAATCTATTGGAAGTCATTATTGAGGAACAATAATATCTTCTAACAAATTTGACACTTCATCCATTCCAGGACAAAGGTAAGTAAGGTGCTTGTCCTTACATAACAATCAAGGATTCTTTGCTTTACCTTTTTTACTCTTAAACAGAAAGTCACTAGTTGACAGGGCATCATCAATATGATGACCAGAGGCTAATGAAATGGGTTGTTGGGAAGCCTTATACCACACTTCTAAAATTTTGGATAGACCATGACAATCCTTAAGAAGGTGACCACCCTTGCAAATCCTACAAGGGAAGTTAGGCATATGAGGTGTTTTTATGGGTAGATCAATACTCTCAACACTATGAGGAGTATTTGGTTGAGATTTGATTTCTTGTTTGTTTTTTTTCTTATTAATGTTATTTTTCCTATTCTTCCTAGCATCACAACTTTTGATAGGATAATAAGGAGATAGGGAAGAAGACACATCTGGCAAATAAGGTGAAATATCAACATGATATTGATGTTTTATTATGGGGAATTAACATTCAAGATAATGGGCACATCTTGGATTACTGGATTGAATATCCATACAGGTAATCCTATGGTCAATCTGAGAATGTTCAAAGTGGAAATGAAGGGAGGAACAACATTTCCAAATGAAGGAAATTTAATAAAAGGCTCCCCTTGAGATGTTGTTGTATTTGTAACTTCAAAATATATTTTAATGTATATTATCATTGTATATTGTTGTACCCCCATCAAAGATGTTTTCCCTCCAGTTGGTATGTTATCATTGTGTATGGTCATTGAGTTAAACCCTCCATTGTAAGTCGAGGCAGTATTCCCAAATATGAATATAATAAAATGTATTTTTGAGTCTCCCTAGGTGAATTCAGCCCTGCTAGGTTAAGAGGTCATCCCAATACAACTTTAGGTCAGTCATTTGATGTGTATAAATAGGGAGGAACCCTCCCTCATTTATACACACACTCACTCACTCACAAGTTCACATGAGGTGAGAGAGGATGAGGAAGAGAGGAGAGTTGCAGAAGACATATTATTCTTTGTTTTTACCATCTCGTGGTATTGTATTGGTGATGGAAATATTCTGAGGAAGTTTGCAAGGTTTTCTCAATTATGGTTTATCCAAGGAAATTATTTGTGTCTTATGAATTTTATGTATATTATTGTGTTTATTATTATTTCATATAAATATCCTAATCAATTTGAATTGGAGTATAAAAAATAACATGGTATCAGAGCCTCTCTCAAATAAGGAACTGTGTAGTAGAAAAAACTAGGGATTCCTAGTTCAAGGTCTTCCCTCCAAATATAATAAATAAAAGAGGGCTAGGATAACTCTCCATAGGATGTCACATATTTTGATAGAATCAAAATCAAATTTGAATAATTTTCATTTTTTACTACGGGACACTGCACAAAGAAAATAGGGAATCAATTTTTGGAAGCATCCCACAACAGTTTTCAAAAAATGACCTCACTGAGCAACTCACCTCAAGGAGGCACATCCTTATATCCAGACATAATTCCAAAATTCCAAGCTTGGAAAATTGTGGTTTCTCTGACAAACCCTAGCTTAGCCATCTCTAGAACTAGGTCAGGCATCTCAAATTATTAAGATATAAATCTCTGTTGTTTCCATTTGAGGTTCTCATTTCAAAATGACTCATTACATCCAGCTTGATGGTAATATTGAGGGAGTTGACAACTTCTTAGAATGGAAGTATAGGATCTCCTTGATCCTTGAAGAAAATTATCTATATTAGTATATTAGTGGAGAATTTCTAGAGCCATAGGGATATGAGGCTAAGGATATCCATAAGAAGAACCTAATCAAGGCCAAGAGAACCATTGTAGATTCTATTTAGGATCTTCTAATCCCTCATGTATCATCCTCAAAGACACCTAATGAAGTGTTCAATGCTTTGACAAAGTTGTTCAAAGGAAAGAACATCAACCGAAAGAGGACATTAAGAAACCAACATAACAATGTAAAAATACAAAACTCATAGACCATGCAATCCTACTTAACAAGGATTTCTCAAATCAAGGAACAACTTGAAGCAGTCAAAGAGAAGGTAGAAGAAGGGGAGATTGTAATGACCACCTTGAATGTCCTCCCAAGATCATAGGACTCATTCGTTCAAGGAATACATTATAGAAATAAGTTGATCACCTTCTACAGAATTTGGGAAGAATGCACACAAGAAGAAGCTCGAATCATAAAAAGATAAGAGAAAATGGGAGAAACCGAAGATAAAGATCTCACAGTTCACACCAGAAGAAATAATATAAATAAGGAGGACCGTCATCACAACAAAAGGGAGGATCCTCATCAAAAAAGAAAAAATAAATTCAGAAGAGATCCTTCCAGTATTAGATGCTACATTTGTGATGAGAAGGGACACTACTCCACATATTTTCCCAAAATCAAAGGCTTCTACAACAAGAAGTAAAACAAGAAAATACATCATGCTCACACCACTGAATATGATGAACCAAAAATGAAAATATTAAGAGAAGAAAGAACCGATTCTTCAAGTGATGAAGAATATGTCTTAATCTTAGCACTTACGAGCACTATCTCACATGGAAGCAATGATTTGATTGTATATAGTGGGGAATATAAACATATGACAAGATATAAAGATTAATTCATCAATATATCTGAGCATGAGTTTCCTCACAAGTTTAAACTTGGGGATGATTATCAATACCCCATGAAAGGAAGTGGAGAATATTCCTACAAGCTAGATTTTGGGAAATATTTGAGTATGAAATATGTGTTATATGTTCCATGATTGAAGCATAATATTATTTCCATATCTGCACTATATGAAAAGGGAATAATGGTTTTTGTTGATGTCCAAATCTTAATGTGTCCAAAAGGAAAGAAGATTTATTATGCAATGGTAATTGGAGAGAAAGAGGGATGCTTGTACAAGTTGAAGGGGCAAACTGAACAAGCATTGGTTCATGACTCCATAGAACTAAGTGAACTATGGAATAGAAGGATTGAACATGTGCATTATAGATCACTACCTATTTCAATAAAATTAGTTTTAGGACTTCCATAAATCCAAACAAAACATGAATACATTTGCAAGGGATGTGTGTAGGGAAATAACGTAAAGAAGACATTTCCTAGAAGTGAAAGAAAACCAAAAGGAATATTGGAGAAAGTACACTCTGATGTCTATGGGCCCATGTCATCCGGATCACTAAGTGGGTATGTATATGATATTTCCTTTATATGTTATTTATCTCGTAAGACTTGGATATACTTCTTGAAAGGGAAAATCAAGTATTTAGCAAGTTCAAGGAGTTCAAAGCCTTGGGAAAAAATTACATTGAAAGGAAACTCAATACACTGCGGTCAGATAATGGCAGAGAATTCACCTTAAAATAATTCAAGTAACTTTGCAGAGAATTTGGTATTAAGAGGGAGTTGAGCACTCCCTACAATCCTCAACACATTGGTGTTGTAGAATGAAAGAGAGGAACGATAATGGAAGAAACACAAGCAATGCTACATGACCAAAATACTTTAATGCACTTATGGTAAGAAGAAACAAGGACAATTATGTATGTACAGAATCATACTCCTCACCAAGTACTCGAAAATAAGACTTCTGAAGAGGCCTTCTTAGGAGAGAAACCAAAAGTCATCCATCTTAGAATATTTTCCTACCGAGTATACATGAACATCCCAAAGGAAAAGATGACCAAGCTCGATACTTTTGGAAGGAATGGAATATTTTTAGGATACATTGTCACTTCAAAGGCCTACTAAATATACTTCCCAGGATTTAATAATATCAACATCAGTAGATATGTAACATTTGAAAAAGACTCACCATACTCCAAATTCAGAAAACTACCTATTGAAGAGGTCAAAGAACCTAAAGCAACTAGAGTCTGAGACATGGAAATGAAAGAAACAACTCTAGAAGACCATGAATACCATGAATTGGAAGAACCACAAGAACTAGTAGAACCACTTCACAAGAATAAATCCCACAAAATAAAACCTGGATGGGAACAAGATCTAATACAAGATGCAAAAAGGTATGGCGCTCCAGATGGGATGCATAGAGAAAGGAAAATACCTAGAGAATAAAACATATATGTGGCCCTACTATGTGACACAATTTATAAAGAACCTTCCAACTACAAAGAGGATGCAGAAAAGAAAGAATGGAAGGATTCCATGATCGACGAGTACTAGCCGATTATGAAGAATGATGTCCAGGAGATAGTTCTAAGACCAAAAGGAAATTTGATGGTGACCTTGAAGTGGATCTACAAGATCAATCATGATGTAGATGGTAGCATTGAAAAATATAAGGCAAGGTTCATGGCATGTGGCTTCTCCAAGAAAGAAGGCATAGACTACGAGGAGACATTTTCACTCGTAGTGATATACACTTCCATCATATCTATACTTTCATTGGATGTAGTAATGAAATGGAAGGTACACCAGATGTATGTCAATACAACATTCTTGAATGGTGTAGTTGAAGAGGAAGTGTACCTGGAGAAGACACTAGGATTTGAGACACATGATATCCAAACTCGTGTGTGAAAAGTAAAGAAATCATTGTATGGATTGAAACAAGCACCCAGTACATGGTACGATAGGATGGAAATATTCCTTATGAGCTTAGGCTTTAGCAAGAGTAAAATGGATTCCAACCTTTACTTCAAGGTTGAAGGTGGAAGACCGATGATGCTCTTGCTATATGTTAATGACCGGTTTCTTATAGAAGAGGATAAACTCATTATAGATGCAAACAGGAATCTTTTCGCTTAATTCGATATGAAATACCTAGGAATGATGAACTACTTCTTAGGCATGGAGGTGTGGCAGATTGTGTATGGGACTTTCCTTGGTCAAGGAAATTATACCATAGATATTCTGAATATATTTGGAATTCTATAATTCAAGGAGATAGCCACACCTATGGCATCAAACTTGAAACTATGGTGTGATGCCTCATCAGAGATAGTTGATGCCACGATGTATCATCAGATCATTCGTTCATTGATGTACCTAATGAACATGACACCATACATGTTCTTTGTTGTGAACACCTTTAGCGAATTCCTGATGGATTTGAGATATTACTGCAAAGAATGTATTGAGGTACCTGAAGGGTACAGTTGACTATGAGCTTAAGTATGATGCAAATTAGAAGATTAAATGGGACAGTTATGTTTTTTAAATGCACATCATCATCAGTCATTCTATGATACTTTTGTTGTATCAATTCTCTAACTTGTGTTGTATAAAGTTCAGAAACCTCTCCATGAGACTTTTGTTGTATAAAGTCTGGAACTTATGTTGTATTAAGTTAAGAGCTTGTGTTTTATCAAGCTAATATGTTGAGGTCATGAGAGATGCATGTACTATGATCATATGTTGGATCAATATCATATCTTATGGTGTATTAATATCAAGACCTTGTGTTGGATCATGAGGATATACTATGTGATGTAATGCTATTCATGGTCACCAGGTGCTATAAGTCTCCCTTAGGGATTAACTACCACCAAAGTTATTTAGTTTAGCATATGACTATATGAACTGGTGTAATACATATGATCATAGGTTGGAAATAATTATTATAAGTATGATATGATAAATATTATTAATTAATTATGTGGAAATTGAACCCAAGATATAGAACACTTACACTCACAAAACTGCTAATCAAACATGCAAAATTCACACCAAAGGAGACTAAAATTGGAGCATAAAACTGATTTGTATTCAATAAGTGTACAATAGCCAACATTATGAAGTAATAGGATGCTGAAATATATAATTACATGACATATTATAATGCATAATAATACCATTCTAAATAGTCAAAAAGTAGGCTTACTAAATCTAATCAAATCCCCCATAGGTGCATAAAGCAGTTTCCAAATATACCAAGATTCTCACGAATTGGGTAAGTCAAGTAGGCAATATAATAAGGTATGAAAAGACAACTCATACATTAATTTATTAGGATAAAATGAAGGAGTATTATGTGGGGAAAAAACAAGTCAACTACACCTAGTCTAGCTTTTCCTTTTGCCTTAAATCTCAATAAAACATGCATCTTTTCAGAAAAAAGTAGTTATGCGCTTTGGAGGATCTAGAATAAATAATACATGCTAAATTGGGTTTCTAGGATGTTTCCCAAGTTCTCCATGACTCATTTTTAGCATGTGTTGACTTCTAGGACTTGTAGAAGGCAACTAGCATAGAGTGGAATCTAGGAAACTAGGCAATAAGACAAAAAATAATTAAAATTAATGTCTAAGGTAGGTAAATATGGGTTTATTATTATAAAACCCCCCCTTAAGCCTAACTTTATGAGTAAATATCAGAAAACTATAGGGCCTAGAAACAAGGCTTAGTCACCCTTTACATACTGCTTGTCCATACAACCAAGGAAAGAGCCAAAAACCCAATGGGAAAATCTACCCTTAAACATGGACAGGAAAAACAATTTTTTTTGAAATCTTGTTAGCAATCATGCTTCATAGCATGATCAACAATCCCTAGTAGTGATTTGAGATTGCTAAAGGTCTTCTCACAAAAAAATTTGGTGAAGATGTCTACTACTTGTTTTGAAGATGCATAGAAGAGTAGATCAATGGTGCCATCATGCACAAGTTGTGTAATGTAATGCATATGGATCTCAATGTGCTTGGTTCACTATCTCTGAACTAGATCATTGTAGATTTGAATGGTGCTATGATTATCATAGTAGATAATAGTTGAAAACTCTGATTCGAAACCACATTCTCCAAGTATCCCCTGCAACCACAAACATTTGTTTGTTGCATTTGCAACTCCTCTATACTCTGCTTCTATAGATGAGAGTGCTATGGCACTCTGCTTCTTGCTTGACTAGCTTATTGGTCCTTCTGCAAGCATGAACACATATCCTAATGTAGACTTTCGATCTTTTTTTTCACCTTCCCAATCACTATCAATAAACCCAATCAAATCAAGATGAGATTTTTCTTTGTAGAAGATCCCATGAGTTCTTGTTCCTTGAACAAAATTTAGGATCATTTTGGATGCTCTCCAATGGATCTCATGAGGTTGATCCATGTATCTCAAAGCCACACTAACTGCATAATATATATCAGGTCGAGTGTGTGTAATATAAATAAAACACCCAATCAACTTCCTATACAGTGTATTATTTACCATAGGAGAAGAACCTACTTCTTCAAGCTTAACTCCTGAAAGGAAGGGAGTCTTGCTTGGCTTGCAATATTTCATCTTGAACTTGTTCAGAAAATCCAGAGCATACTTGGACTGATGTACTTTGATTCCATGTTGGGATTGAGCAATTTCGAGACCCAAGAATCGACTCAATCATCCCAAATATGTCATGGAAAATGCATGGTTGATTGCATCTTTCAAGGAGGAAATCTATTTCTTTGAACTTCCTGTAATCAGAAGGTCATCCACATATAATAAAATAATCATAAAATAACCATGAATAAGCTTCAAATAGACATTAGGATCATACTTGCATTGAACAAAACTTAGTGATAGCAAAAATCCATCAATCTTGGCATACCAAGCCCTGGGGGCTTGCTTGAGCCCATACAATGATTTCTTGAACCTGCACACTAAATATGGATTAGAAAAAAACCCTTCAGGTTGCTGCATATAAATATCTTTAGTGATATCTCCATTTATGAAAGCACACTTCACATCCATGTGATGTACCTCCCACTGCTTCGAAGCTGCAATGGCTAGAGCTAGCCTTATGGAGTCCATCTTTGCCACTGGTGCAAAGGTTTCATTGTAGTCAATACCATGTACTTGTGAGTAGCCCTTGGCTACCAATATTTCCTTATATTTCAAGGGTGAACCATCAGCATTAAAATTAGTCTTGAAAACCCACTTACATTGAACTAGCTTCCTCCCTGGGGGAAGATCAACCAGTTCCCAAGTGTTGTTCTTCTGGAGCGAGCTGAATTATTCTTCCATGGTTGTTTTCAATATTGGATCATATGCTGCATATTCATATGTATATGTATATCATTCAACCATCATATATCACTTCTTATCAAATAGAGGATCTTTCACACAAAGGGCACTCTCAAACTAAGATCTAGTCCTCCTAATGTCACTAGGATTTCCAGCTAGTTCCCCAGCTGCATGAATAGTATTTTATGCCCATTTTGGTCTTGTAGGAATTTTAGGATATGCAATAAAACCATAATTATCAGACATATCATAATAAGCAAACTCATTAGTATCTCCACTTACAATCAATGGATTTGGTGGTGAAGAAGACTCTCCAACTTCAACTGCTACTAAAGGCTCTTCTTGGAATTGAACACTTATTTCAATGAAATATTTTTTAGTGCTCAATTTGATCATATTGTACCATTTTTAATATTCATAATACCCAACAAATATTCACTCCTATCTTTGGGGCTGCAAAGCCTTCCTTTTTTCAGTTGGAATTCTAGCCCAAGCCTTTGAGCCAAAAATTCTGAAATGGGTCACATCTAGCTTGTGCCCACTCCAAGATTCAAAATGAGTCATACCATCAATTTTATTATGAGGAACCCTATTATAGATGTAGGATGCATATTTTATAGCCTTGGCCCAAAACTTTGGTGGTAAAGTCTTAGCCTCCATCATGCAGGTTGCCATCTCCTTTAGTGATCTGTTCTTTCTCTCAGCAACACCATTTTGTTGTGGTGTGTAAGGGATTGAATGTTGCATCTAAATACCTAGATATTTACAATACTAAATGAACTCAGATTTGACATACTCACCACCATTATCGAATCTAAGGATCTTGAGTTTCCTCCCATACTGGTTTTCAACCAAGGATCTAAAGACTTTGAAGAGGCCAAAAAGTTCAGACTTATGCTTTAGGAAGTAAACCCAACAATAATTGGAAAATTCATCTATGAAGGTTAGTGCATATTTGTCTTGACTCATGGACATATGAGGAAATTGACCAGAAATGTCACTGTGGATCAGCTCAAGAGGTGCAGAGGTTCTCTCATGACTAGCTTTCTCATACTTGTGCTCTGGGTGTTGTCCTAGGATACAACCTTGACAGAATCCCTTAGAAAAATTGATCTTTGGTAACCCTATGACCATATATTTTTCACTCAAATAAGAAAGATACTTGTAGTTAATATGGAAAAATATTTCATGCCAAATATTTCTTGCTTCATTAGCATGAATCAGAAGAGTAGAGAGGTTTGAGTAGGGTAGAAAATGGGAAAACTTGTATACCTTTGAAGTGTGATCTACAACACATTTTTCTATGACTTTACCATTCGAAATATCAGTGATTTCAACATCATCAAGGGAGAATATGACCTTCTTTGGAGACCTAGTATGATTCATATGATACACTAACAAGAGATTAGAGGCAAGAAATGGAACATACAACACATTATTGAACTTACCATGGTCAAGATCAATCCTTCCCTTCCCCAAACTGTCAGTGAGAGAGTCGTCTCCCAAAACTATTGGTGGACCTTTCGACATATCAAGAGAGGATAATATCTCTTTTGTTTAAACCACATGTCTAGAATCTTCAGAGTCTATGATGAAGCTAGGTGATCTTGATGTGCCAGCAACCAAGGCATGTACTCTCTCTCTGTCCTATGAATTTGATCCTCCTTCCCTCTTCTTTGAGCAATCAGGAAGGGAGATCTTATTATTCTCCAAGATTTGGGTCAACATGTCAATTTTATTTTTCATATAAGAGCTCTCAAGATGATAGCCCTTACTACAGTATGCACACTTGCTCATTTCTCCTTTGTTCTTCTTCTTCTGGGAGTTCTTCTTGGAACCTTGGGGATCCTCTTGAGACTTGTTCTTGTCTCTCTTTTGCTCAGGTGGATTTTTAGATTTTTTCTTGATTTTTGAATCCACATTTGAATCTCCAGCAACCAGAACTTGGTATTTGGAATTTTTTATGGTGCCCATCATCACCAACTTATCTTGCTCCTGTGTCAGGGATTCCATGAACTTTGCAAGCTTAGGCATCTTCCAAGATCGAGCTGTCAGCTTGGTGGCATGGAAGGTAAAAAAAAACACTAAATAGGTAGGAAAAATCTTAGAAAGTATGGCCAAAACTAGTTTCTCTTCCTTCTTTTCAATCCCACACTATTTCAACTGCAAAACAATGGCCTTAAACTTGGAAAAGTAGATTTGCAATGACTCGAAGCTACTGGGACTCAAGGAGATAAGATCATTCTCAATTTGATGTCCTCTCATCTCATATTTCTTTCCAAAAATATCTTCTATATTCTCCCACACTTCATTAGGTGATTTCAATCCATCAAGATGGAAGAGGAGGTCTCTTGAAATGCTTAGACACAAAAGACTATAGGCCTCAGAAATTATGCCCTTTAGTCAGCAGAATGTACTCCCAGTCAAGATGTCAAACCTGCAATAGAAATAAGGAAGGAGATAAATCAAGCTAAAAAGGCTCTAATACCATGTGGAATCTGAACCCAATAGATAGAACAATTACACTCACAAAATTGCTAGTCAAACATGCAAAATTCACACCAAAGGAGACTGAAATTGGAGCATAACACTTATCTGTATCCAGTAAGTGTACAATATCCAAAATTATGAATTAATAGGCTGATACAATATATAATTACATGATATATTTTAATGCATAAGGATTCCATTCGAAATAGTCAAAAAGCATGCTTACTAAATCTAGCCAAATCCCCCATAGGTGCATAAAGCAGTTTCCAAATCTATCAAGATGCTCACAAATTGGTTAAGTCAAGTAGGAAATATAATGAGGGATAGAAATACAAATAATACATGATTTTATTAGGAGAAATGGAGGGAGGATGATGTGGGAAAAAAAATAAGTCAACTACACCTAGTCTAGCTTTTCCGTTTGCATTAAATCTCAATAAAATAGGCAACTTTTCAGAAAAAGAAGATATGCACTTTGGAGGATTTGCAATAATTTAGACATGCTAAATTGGGTTTCCAGGATGTTTACCAAGTGCTCCATGACTCAGTTTTACCATGTGTTGACTTCTAGGACTTGTAGAAGGAAACTAGCATAGAGTGGAATCTAGAAAAATAGGTAATAAGGCAAAAATAATTAAAATTAATGTCTAAGGTAGGTAACTATGGGTTGATTATTATAACAAATTAAACACTCATGAACCATGTAGAATTAATTAATGATAAATGAGATGAGCATAGAGATAGAGTAAGGATTCAAATTCCCCATGTCATACATCCAATGAACTCGAAATGCTCAGACATTAGTTAAGTCTAAGTTGTGGAAAATAAGTTTCAATTAATTAATGAATATACTCCTTCATTTATGCAAAGTGGTTGTTGTGGATGGCACTGATTGTGAAGCACTAAAGAAATTTAGTTAAGCTCCTAACTAATGGTCAAGCAGTTAGTTGATCAATTCACATTTAATTCAATTCAATTCAATCAGTTAACATTCAGTTAAAGGAATTTAACACCAGTGAATTAATGGAGGGTGCATATCTTCGGTGTGGGAGATAATTACGAGGTGACAACTTTTCACCAAGTCAAGGAAGGTGCAATAGGTAATGTGTGGATAGTGCACACAATGTTCACAGTGCCCAAAATTCATGCAACCATTCTATACCTATCATTGTATGATTGAATAAGATTTTTATTAGATTGTTATGCACTTACAAAGTCTAAGACAATATTCTGAATGATCTCTATTCTCTAATGTTGCTTAGATATCTCCTATGAACCAATATGCAAGTGTTGTAAAATCATTCTCTTCCACTATCTATCATACTCAAAGGATTGTTTGTTGGGTTTTTCATCCTCTATATTTGGAGGGTTTTCCCAGAGTACATCATGCATTTTATGGATTGAATAATTTATATGTTTGAATTGTTTTATTGGATCTACATGCACTGGATTTATTTATCAAAATTTTTAAAGTTCAAGTATCTTAAATTTTACTCAAACATTGCCATGGTATCATAGCAAGGGTGTGCAAGAGCTTAGTATTGTGCAAACATTATAAACCTACACATGATTTTGAAGCATTGATCAACAACTTGAAACAATGGAATCAATATTCATCTGAACAGAAGACCAACTTGAAGGCACAACAAACTTCAACACATGAAAGGAAAGAGTGATCAGCATTATCAAAGAGCATTATCTTTATTCCTTTGTGACCACCATGATCTAAGAGGCTACTACAAATGCAAGAAGAACCAATAACAAGAAGAATCAAGCAAAGGAAAAGAGGATCATATATGAATCCGTGAAGGGAAACCTCATGTCGGTGATAGAACCATTTAATATGGAAAAGAAGTGTTTTGACACACTCATGAATATTTATGAGAAGAAGGCCCCTACTCAAAAGAGGGAATCAAATAACAAGTTGTGTAACATGAAGATCTAAAGAGATGATAATGTAGCCTCATTCTTCACAATTTTTTTACAAGTGAAATATCAACTTGCAAACATTAATGTGGAGATGGATGAGGATGATATTCTTCAAACTGCCATCGACGGGATCCCCTCCTTATGGGATAACTTTCTTGTTGCAGTAAATGGAAGAGAAGATCATCCAAAATTCAATATATTTTGTCATGATTGCATTTAAGAAGAAGGGCCCATTCAGAATAAAGTAGTGTACACTAAGGATGAGAATCTAGATATCACAGTTAGAACCAAGAAAGGGAGAAAGCCATTCAGTCCTAAGAAGTATCTTTTTAAAAAAAGAAAGAGATCAATAAAGGTTTTGACAAATAAAATATTTTATTTTTTTATTTTCAAAACATGGGACACTTTATATGGGATTTTCATGTGAAGAAAAGAAAATAAGGAATATTTCATGCTTCCACTATCGTTTAAAAAACTTCCAAAGAAGATGCACCCGGAGATAAATATACAACGAAGGAGTATTACCTCATCACAAGAGAAGATACATGGTTGATTGGCATTCGTACTTCAAAGCACATGTCATGATACAAGGGCGCAATCTTCAACTTAAAAGAAAAACAATTTGCATGCATGCTAGAATTGGGAGACATATCCACATAAAATCCAAGGAGTTGGATCCACATCGTTCCATATAATTTCAAGAGACACACTATATGTGGAGGAAATTCTTTATGTCCCTATATTAAATAAGAACCTACTCTCTATTTCTATTCTTGAAGATAAAGGATTATGAGTCATCTTCATGGAGAATCAAGCATACTTGTGGACAAATAAATAGAACATTGATATTGCTCCTATTAATAGAGTTCAAGAAGGAGGACTTTACAAGGTCACCAGAAAGATTATTTTATGCTTGAAACATAATAATATCATCCCATGTAAGCTATTTCATAGGAGGTGTTAGCATTGTTTTGGTTAATAGTTGAGATCAACAAGCTTAAGAAGAAATAATGGTATGGTATAATAATTTTGATGAAAGTGATAGAAAGGTACTTAATCCATGACCAAGGTCTTTATTTATTTAGAAAAAATGACAGGCTAAAAATTGGAAAGAGGCTAAAAATGAAAATTTTCCCCTGTGGTATAGGCTGAAAAATTTTAATGGTTTAGATCTTCAAGCAGAAATATCTATGACAAACATGAAATAAGCTCTCAAAATATGCAAGGTAGAAGTGAAATTAATGATAGACAGAGGAGTTTAGAAAACATCTTAGATCTATGGTCAAGGGAAAAGGTAAAAGAAATATACGGCGCAAGATAAATCCACTGATAAATGTTGCACAGGAGAAATAATTGTCCTAATCAGCAGAAAGGTTTAATGGCCCACCTAAATCTACGACAGATATTTAAAGAGTAAAATATCTACAGTGCAGGAGGATTTTGTTGTCCAAATATGCATAGAGAAAGTCAGAGTGGGGATCACTGAAAAGTTTTAAACTATAAATTAATCAATGATGGAGATTGATGATCGTTAATATTGAATGGTGGAGATGGGATCCAATAGAAGAACATGTGCACTAGATATTTAGTTGGAGTTTGGTGGAATTGTTAAAAGGTGGAATCGATCAACATTCAGGATTCGAAGCAGATGAGATCAATGACTTTCAGATAATTCGTTGATGGAAGTTACACATTGTTTTACACTTTAGATGGACAAAAGAAAATAAAGAAAAGGATT